>CM037888.1:13034788-13214788 GCA_021292165.1 Shinisaurus crocodilurus | reverse complement strand
TTTGTGCATTTTTCCCAGTACCCAAAATTGTGCAAATATTTATGACTGTTAAAAAAAACAACACCCCTGTATAGGTGGCAGAACGGAACGGAGCAAATAGAGCATCAGTGGTACTTACACGATGGGGCCCTATTCACTCTGTCCCATTCATCCGCCTTCTTGGGTTTTTTTTTTTTTTTAAACTGTTAGGGAACTGCAGTAACCACAGCATTAAGTGCTCCAAAAGGGGGACGGGAGTTAATATCTCCCTTTCCTGGAGTAGCTGGAGACTTGGGGAAGTGTTAAAAAGGTGGAGGACACTGAGAACTGTCAGTTCAACACTTAGAAGCAAGAGGATTACATTGCTAAGTGGGGGAGCTTAATTTTTTTTTTTTTTTAAGTGTGGTGAACCAGTGACGGTCACTCCAATGTGCCATTTGGGCATCGGTGGAGGGGCTGTCACTGGCGGCAGCACGTGCAAGATTGCGAAGAGCGGCAGGTGTTTTTGCTGTTCTTGCCGAACGGCTCACTAGCTGATCCCTGCAACCCATGATAAAATTGCCAACCCACCGTGGGTCAAACAACCCCTAGAACAAGTCATGGGTTATCAGGGTAGCTTGCTGCCCAAAAATACATCACCTGATCTAGTGACAACCTACCGTGGCTAGTTACCCATGATGGGTTGTTGTGTTGTGTGAATCAGGTCAATGAAACTTTGCTGAGAGTATCGTCTCAAGGGAATATTCAATACAGCTTATTCTGTTAAAAAAATGAAAAAGGGCATGGAAAGGTTGATCAACAATCCGTTTAACACTCATGTGGTATTTTCATTGATTGCACCATTATAATCGGGGAGATTTCCCTTGGACTATTTTGGGAGAGAAATTAAATTTGATTTCAGAGAATGTATCAGTTAGAGATTCAATAATAGTGCCAACTGAAAGGAAATGGTTTACCACCATGTTTAGTTTAAATGGCCCAAAGAAAGAAAGTGGTGCCCTTTTCATCTTGTCTGAAGTCATATGGTTAGATTGAAACTGTGTTTTTTGTCTGTCTTAGTCTTCATATCATTCCATTTTATCTTACTACAGAAAGCATGTTTGTTCTAATTGCATGTTAACAATTCTAACTTGGATTTACTATTTCCCACATAATACAATCCAAACAAATTTGTTCCTCATGAGTGTTATATTTGATTGTAAATAAAATGTTCTCAAATGAGATTTAGCCGTATATTTAATTACTTAATTTCTATTGTGAGTCTCATTGCTTCATTTTTTAAAAAACTGCAACTACCAAATGTTTTAATATTATGCCCAAAAAAATTTTGAACATTAATTTTCAATCAACCTATTTGGATCTATTTGGACTTGGGACTTATTGCAGGAAACCATAGATGCTAGATAAAATAATCTTTCTCTTAGCTTGGCTGATGCAATCATGAATGCTCCAATATAGCCCAGTTAAGCAGAGTGATCTAGGAAACATGACCATGTTGAGCAGTTGAAACCTTATATAAGTGTTTTTTTTCAGTCTTGCAAACTGATTGAATTTTTAGGACGCTTGAAGATTAAGATGGCTACACTTGAGGTCATTTATGTTAGCACTGTGCGAGTAAATGCTCTCTCCTTATTGCTGCCCCACTCCTCACTGATGTTATTACTAAATTGTTTTGCTAAGGGCCTCTTCAGTGCTTGTTTCTGCACCTCTACAATCTTTCCACATATAGCTCCCTGCTTACCCCCTCTTCCTGTCTGTTCCCCTATTGCCCCAATCACTTTGGGTTGGGACTTGGCTACCAGATCTCAGTGTTTCTTTCTGTATCCTCTTAAATCTTTATAGGATTTCCTTCTGGCTCCTGGAGACTGCATCCTCCTTTTCATCTGTTCCCAAACCATCAATGTGCTTTATTGTATAAACTGTTGTGAACCGCCCAGAGAGCTTCGACTGTGGGGCGGTATAGAAATGAAATAAATAATAAATAAATAATAATAATCAGCTCTGACCTGCATTCTTGCCGCATAGAAAGTAGCCTCTTAGGCTATTGACTTTTTGCCTGCTCTGCTTTTACAGCCTGAGCAGGAAGCTCAGAAACATCTCTTGCAGAACTGTTAAGATGATGCTCTTATGGCCTCCTGCTGTATCTGGAAAATAAAGTTTAGGAATTAAATGATGTATTTGGGAATAGTGATTGTACAAAATAGATACATTGATTCCCCCTTTTTTAATTGAAGGGTTATAGTCTGCATCAATGTATTTCTCTAACAATTTCTAAACACCAAGACTGGTGATTGGTACTGTGAGAGTGGAGATGCTTGTTTTGGCTTGTGTGGTGGGAATTTTTTTTTAACATCATTTTTGTAAATATTACAGTGAACAAGCTCATGTTTCCCTAGCACAGCAGTGCTTTTAATGAGATAATGAAAATGAACTCTTTTTCTGCTGTCAGAACAGAATATTTGGGTTTTATCTTGGTGAACAGAGGACAAATCTGTAGGGAAAATCTTCAAGCAATTTTCTACCACTCCAAAATCAATTTCTTTATCCTTAGGGAAAATCCATTGATGCAGACAGCAGATAACGCGGGCTTTTTAAAAACTATCCTCCACCGTTGTTGTTGTTTTACTGAATTCATCAGCTATTGGGGTCCAACAGACCCTTTTAAAGTCCTAGCTGGAAATAAAGATTGATTTCAAAATGACTCCAGTTTTACTAATAAATAAAATATAGATTTTTGTGGTATCTCTTCCTTTAGACCTGCTAATGCTTGATCTCTTTGCAAAAGATTCCCTCCAACCCTGCATCCATTTCTCATATCAATTTTCAAATACGGTACATCGATGCTTGAGCTATCCTAGGTACATCCTTAATGCTGGCAGTTCTTTAATAGGTTTTTATACCTACATTTGCTGTTCCTATTGCTTGTTGCTGTGAAGCATGGTGTAGGGAGTGGATGTGCATATGGAATGAAGATTCTTCAGCTAGCAGAGCCTGTATTGGATAGCCCCAGATTTGTACTGTTATGTATCACTCCCCTACCTGCTGGTGTCCTTCTCTTCTAATAATTGCTCCTTGCATTTCACCTCAATAGGACTGCTTCTCCGTTGAAGGGGAAGACTTGAAGCATGACTTTGAGCGTTTGCAGCTAGCAATGGAGATGGTGGGCTTTCTTCCCAAGACTCGCAAACAGTAAGCTGGTATTTCTTGTTAAGAGGGCATTATTGTATTATGAATTGGTCTTCTGAATGCTTCAGGATATGTATTTGGTTGCAGTTCACCATATCCTTCTTCAGCTGATTCTTTTAAAAACGTTTTTATACTGGATTTAATGAGTTGTCGTAATGACACTGAGCATTCACAGGAGTGTTTAGTAGTGAAAGCCACTGAAGTCAGTCATGGCCTGTACTGTACCAAAAGTGAAGGTGTTCATTAGCTCCAACTGGGCTGTGAATGAATGACTAAATAAAGGCATCCATAACCAAAACAATAGTCACTCAATATTTTATGGTCTGCTCTAAGCCTCTGGGAATGAGTGGGTAAAAAATCAAACACAACAGAAATAAGTTTTCAACAATTCATAGATACTCTCCCAGTAGACATTATATAGGTATAATTAGGTGGCTTACTCAGTGGTTAATTGTAAGTTTCACTAAAATATTTAGAGCAGATGTGCTTAATATATATTTAAAAATCATAGCTGGCCCTTTATAAGCTCTTTATAAGTATTTATTTATTTTATTTATTTATTATATTTATACCCCACCTTTTTCCAGCAAGAAACCCAAGGCAGCTTACATAATCCTCCTCCTCCTCTCCATTTTATCCTCACAATAACCCTGTGAGGTAGGTTAGGCTGAGAGTCAGTGACTGGCGCAAAGTCACCCAGTGAGTTTCATGCCGAGCAGGGACTAGAACCCAGATCTCCCGAGTCCCAGTCCAACACTCTCACCACTACATAACTAACAAATCATAGGAAAACCTGAAAACCTGTATAGACATAGTATTGTAGTGCCATTAATATATATTTTCTAATTGCTGACATATAATTTATATGCGACTCAGGAAACTCTTCTATATATCTCAAAGTATTGCTTAATTTGAATCTGATACAAAAATGTTGGACTTATTAATACGTAATAAAATATTGGTGAGCTCAATTTAATTTCTTGCATTTTTGGTTCTTAAGAAAAAGAAAACAATGAGAAATGTATTGTTTTATATCCCTAGGATTTTTTCCCTTTTGTCGGCAATTCTCCACTTGGGTAACATCTGTTACAAAAAGAAAACCTACCGAGATGATTCCATAGATATCTGTAACCCAGAAGTCCTGCCTATCGTCTCGGAGCTTCTGGAGGTAAGCCATGGCACTTGGATATAACTTATCCAGTTCTTTTTTTCTGGAAAACAATGTATTAAGGCTATAGTTTGATAATGAAGATATTGGTTTTGGTAGTCTTTTGGTTTCTTGAGTAGTTCTCTACAGTCGTGATGGTTTTGTTATGAATGCCAGTTGGAATTCAAAGTAGTGATAAGTTAGGAACTGTGAATATACTGCAAACCTCTTGAATCCCTCCCCTTCAGTACAGAAGATACTATAGACCTCACTCAATTATCTTTTTAACAGGAATGTTGATATTTAACAAATATAGTTATCTGTCCCCTCATATTAGCAGATAGCTGTGCTCGAGTCAAGTCTGTTTGTCAGTCCAGGGAAGAAACCTTCCCCATTTTCCACTCCACCTCTTAATTCTTCCTCTAGGAAGGTTCAAGTGTATCTGACTATACATAATAACACAGAGCATTTGTATAGCACTTTCAAGTGTTTGAAGTGCTTCACGTGAAATATGTAAGGTAAGTCAGTATATTTCACATAGGGGGACTGAGGCTGAGAGATGGTAGCTTGTATGATTGAAACCAGGGGCTTTCTGTTTCATAGCCATTATTCTACACACTTTCTCCAGCTGTTGCAGGGTAGTGTTTATAGAGCTTGGTCTCATGGCCAGCTACAAAGATGGAAGATAATTTCATCAATTTTCTCAACCAGGAAAGAAATGCTGATTTAAGAATGTTGACTGCAAAACTTTATCATGGTAAGCCTCTCTGTGTTGACAGAAGAAATCTGTTGTATTTACTACTTTTGCTTTTAAGGCTTGGGCCCAGAGGACAGTAGAATGGAAAAATATGCTATAATTTTAAGGTTTAAGGTACTTGAAGCAAGAAGAAAAAGGGAGATTTTAAGACTATAAACTAATATTTAAGCAGAGATCCAGTTTATCTCAATTAAATTTTGACTCAGATAGTCTGATGTCTAGATATCATAGCTATTTCTGATATGAGAACATGTTCTAAATTTCTCAGTGGGTTTCAGGCACTTTTGGCATTCTTAGGGCCATTTCATGCATTCTGACTGCAATGGAAATATGTTACTAAAACTGACACATATACATTTTGTGTATATTTATGTAAGTCGCATCTTCAAACAACTGGTATAGTATAGAGTCAATGCATAAGTCATGAACTGATGTAACATAGTGGGATTTGAGCAGTGGAAAGTCCCCAGGATTAGTGTTCAAGGAGAACTGCAGTTTGTGCTTGGGGTCAATCTAGGACATGCAAGGCTGGGATAAAAACCAGAAAAAGGCCAGAGGTCAAATTAGAGGCCAGGAGCTCGCAGTAATCACAGCATGGACACATAGCCCAATAAATCACATGTGAAGTTAGAACAAGGATTTGACTGGAGAACAAGGCAGGCATGTAAAAGAAATGCATGGGAACTTTGCAGCATTAATATTGTCATGTGAAAATGCACTGAGAGCAAAATATTGCTGCAGTGTACATAGCCGCCTTGAATGCCATTTCTGGTAGAAAGGCGGGGGTCAAATCAATCAGTATATTTGATACCATGCATTTTTACAGATGCTGAGTAAAGTCTTGAATCCTTTATTCAGGAGAATGGCTAGTGTATTGTTTTCCTGGAAAAACAATAGAAATATGCATTATCTTGTGCAAATCTGGGTCTCTAATTCTATTGTTATGCCATAAAGTCCTAGTGTTAGACTCCTGTACATTCAGTAATTTTAATTTGGTAGAGACCTCCATGTTCTTACTGCCACACTTGCTTGGTTATGCTTGTACTCTTTGCAGAAGAAGCAAGTCTCTGTGAATAAAAGCTGTCAGGTGTGGAAATGGCTCTTATTGGAACAGGAACATGTTACAGAACTCTGACAGACCAAATGCTTAATATCTCCCTCAGTTATATTTCATTGCTGGATGTTAGGGGATTTGTTTTAGGAAGGATTGGCTAATTAATTTCAGTTGCAAGTGTTTGGCTTGAAAATTTACTTAAAAGTCCCCCTCACATATTTTTATGTGAGGAATATGCAATTATTTTAATTAAAATTTCTATCCAAGAAGTTAATTTCAAAGGCCATGTTAATATTCATTCTCTCCCCCCCGCCCCAAATCAATTCCCATATCTGCTTATCTCAGTTTCCAATAGTAAATCCAAATATCTTACTATCTTTTTCTGGGATTCACCTACAGAAGGTCATCTGTTGATGACCTCACAGGCAGGTTGATGAGGGAACAGACATCCCTTCAGGTACCTGCGACGACACAGTCCCTTACACTTTAGGACCAGGCGCATAAACCCTTCTCAGGCTAAGCATCAACACTTAAAAACCTGAGGGGAGGGTCTATGAAACCCTTCCCCTACTAATGAGGGAAAAGATTAATGCTGGTTATTTAGGATCTAGCTTAAATCTATGATACTGTGGGTACAAAGGTGTGTGTGTAGATTTAAAAGTAATGCAGGTAATAACGCCAAGCTGACACGTAGGATTTGGGTAGCAAACAAAATAAAAATAAGTTTATTTTAATTCTCAGAATCTTAGTTCCAGAAAATAACTTAAACCTGACTACACCAAACACTTTATAATTAACCTAAGTCCCTATAAAATACTCTCACTCCTCATACAATCACTAACTTCTCCTAAAACTCCTGACAAGACACGAATAATCCAACTAACCTAACTCCCAACTCTCCCCACACTCCAAACACTCTCCCCACAACACACTAACCCGACTGACTCTGACATCACTCAAACACTCCTTATATACTCCTCCCCCCACCCTTTCTAAGACATCACAAACCACACCCACTCAGTTCAACATTCTATACTCACTAAATATACTAAAGCAGACATATACCAGGGAACTGAATTGTGGGGTTACGCCACAATACCCTTTACACATGGTGCGTAGAGTAGTATTAGCTGTTAAGAACGCTCTCCTTCAGTCTTTGAGCATATGGATGCATATGGCATTGCTTGTCTTAGTTTGTACCAAGCAGTTCTTCGTGGTCTCTGTGCATCACACATATGTACTCTGCGCCTGCGCTGAGCTTGCTTTGGAAAATTCTTTAGCTGAGGTAAAAGGGGCGGGAGCCCCTCCCCCTCGCGCCTGCTCCTTAGCACGGCTCCCGCCCATTCCCTCAGTTCCTCTTCGACCGCCAATTGCAACTGGTACTTCTCGGAGGTTCTTCTCTTTGCAACTCGGCTGAGTACTCAAATATATTCTTAATATTTCCTCATAAGCTTCTTCTTTTTTCCTCCTCTCTTCGACTATCTACAAAAAAATTTTTTAAAAAAATTTGCTCTCCTTCTCTTATCTCTTTTTCTCTCAAACGAGCAGTGGCTTTAAAAGCTCCTTTTAGGAAATGTGTTAGCTGTGGGGCTAAATTACCCCCAGCCGGTGGACATTCTTTGTGCCTCCTATGCTTGGGGCAAGGACATATCGTGGAGAACTGCCACCATTGTCAGGCCTTCACCAAACCAACAAGGAAGCAGAGGGCATTAAAATTAAAAACGGCCTTATGGCAGCAAATGCTTTCGGCAGCTGGGCCTTCAATGCCTCGTGCTACAATGACTAAACCAAAGGCGTCTCCAATGTACACTGCAGTAAAAGAAAATCAATCTGCAGAAGTTCCTGCAAAAAGGAAAAAAATCCATAAGCATCCTAAAGTTGAGAAAAAGGAGAAAGAGACACAACCTAAAAAGAAAACTAAAGGTCCAGAGTCTCTAACTAAGCCCGTCACTCCAGCCCAATTGGCAGCGAGTGTCGAGGCTTCAGAATCGGCCACCCACATTTAATTGAAGGAGTACCTTTTCATCCATTGTCTCCAACAAGGATTTTGACTACACTCCCTCCTGGGATGGGGAATGCATTGTGCAGGCCACACAGCTCAGGGCACTTGGAACTCTGTCAACCGCAAGATGCACATCAACATGTTAGAGCTGATGGTGGTGTGGAATGCTATGAAAACACTGGAGTCTCTTCTTTGCAACCAACACATCCAGGTTGTCACGGACAACAGGACTGTTGTTGCCTACTTCAACAAAGAGGATGGAACAAGATCGATACGACTAACAAGACTGACACTCAGAATTTTCAGCTGGACAGTTCCAAGATCTATCTCCCTTGTGGCGATTCACCTCGCAGGAAAAGACAACACACACTGGCAGATACTCTAAGCAGAGTCTCCCTGCAATCACACGAGTGGCAACTGGATCCAGGGATTTGCAGTTGGATATTTTCGATTTGGGGTCAACCGGAAGTAGACCTCTTCACCACTTCCGAGAACACGGCCTGCCACCTTTTTTGCAGCAGAGCAGCGCCGGATCCCGACTCCATTACAGATGCCTTCATGATGCAGTGGTCAGGTCATCTGTTCTACATCTTTCCGCCTCTTCCTCTGTTGACGCAAGTCATCTCAAAAATCTGGAGCTACAGAGCAGACTGCATTCTTGTGGCACCATGGTGGCCAAGACAACCGTGGTTCCCTCAACTTCTGCACCTCTGCAGAGGGGAATATTGGTCGCTCCCGATCATGCCAACGCAGCTGACACAGGCTCAGGGCAACATCCAACACCTGGATCTGAAGAGCCTGGTGTTAATGGCATGGTGGATCCGATGTTGCTAGTGTAAGATTTACCATCCGCAATACACGACATCCTGCAAGCTGCCCATCAACCATCAACAAGAGCATCTTATGCTAGGAAGTGGCTGGATTTTGCCAAATTCACTACTGCAGGCAGACAAGACCCTAAAACCTGCACGGTTCGGACTGTTCTTGAATATCTCCACACCCTGATGGTGTGAGGTTTGAAATTATCCTCCATAAGGGTGTACTTGGCAGCAATTTCAGCCAATAGACTCTACGTCACTTCAGGTTCAATCTTCACACACCCGTTGGTGAAACAGTTCTTGAAAGGATTGAAAAACATCATTCCTCCAATCAGGAATTTGGTGCCAGGCTGGGATCTGCCATTAGTGCTCTGTGCACTCACGCAGAAGCCATTTGAGCCATTAGCTACCATTGACCACCGGCTTCTCACATGGAAAACAGCTTTTCTGACTGCCATAACATCCGCAAGGAGATCTGGCGAACTCTGTGCAATCAGAGTAGACTCACCTTATATGGTGTTTCATAAAGACAAAGTGATTGTACGTCCAGATCTCACTTTCATACCGAAAGTGGTTACGGAATTCCATACAGCACAGGACATAGTGTTGCCAGCTTTTTTCCAAAATCTGTCGTCTGATTTGGAACGGAGAATGCATACACTAGATGTCCGCCGTGCCTTGGCTTTTTACAAAGAACGAACAGCTTCTTTTCGACAAACATCTCAGCTGTTCATCTGTTATGGTGGCAAATCACTAGGACTACCTGTATCTAAACAGAGATTTGCCAAATGGATTGTGGAAACAATTGAACTGACATACCAACTTACATACAAGCCATTGCCAGGGACAGTAAAGGCACATTCTACCTGAGCACAATCAACATCCATGGCGTTTGGGAAAGGCATCCCTTTACCAGAGCTCTGCAGAGCAGCGACCTGGGCCGCACCATCGACGTTCATCAAGCATTATAGACTTGATCTTTGAGCTTGGGAAGCAAATGCCTTTGGAAGGGCAGTCCTCTCATCGGTGTTGCACTGACGTATGCCACCAACCCACCGCCGGTAAGTCAGCTTGTTACTCAGCCCATATGTGTGATGCACAGATACCACGAAGAAGGAGGACAGGTTGCTTACCTGTAACTGTAGTTCTTTGAGTGGTCATCTGTGCAGTCACACAACCCACCCATCCATCCCCGCTTGGCATCATTATCAATTTCGATGGACCTGCCAGTGGAGACTGGGTGTATCGCTCCAGTTCATGTCATTTATAGATGATAATGTGTAGTGTTGTTACACTACAACGGATAATAACACCAATATGTGCCTCTCGGTTCATGGGGCTCAATAGGCAGTCTCAGAGGAACTGAGGGAATGGGTGGGAGCCGTGCTAAGGAGCAGGTGCGAGGGGGAGGGGCTCCCACCCATTTTACCTCAGCTAAAGAACTTTCTGAAGCAGGCTCAGTGCAGGCTCGGAGCCCATGTGTGTGACTGCACAGATGACCACTTGAAGAACTACAGTTACAGGTAAGCAACCTGTCCTTATTGGAACCTGGTTTCAGCATGATGATCTTTGAAACAAGGGCAGACGAGAGATCTGTTCTCAGCTCCCAAGTTAAGATTGATATTTCTTTGCTGCATTTTGTCTGCAACAGCTTTGTCAGTTCTGGAGAAGTAATCTTCAGTCTGCCTTGGCTTCCGACCAGTCTTTTGTGTGAGTCTGGCTGCCTGATCTCTGCCCCTTCTGTCTGTGAGTTGTTTGACATTTATAGATATGTAGGAGGTGCCTGCCTTCTTTTACTGGTCTTTAAAGACCAACTGTCCTTAGCACTTCATGGCTAGTTTAGCTTATATGTGGCAAATAGCTCAAGTCTCCATCTGTACCTGCTTCCTGAAAGGCTACTTTATGATTTGAGCAAAATATAGCAGTGAGGATTGCTTTTAAATCAAAGCCAAGAAAAAAAGAAGAAGGTTGATTTAAGTCATTGATTTAAGTCAATGTTCCTATTTTGAAATTCATCCTCCCATGGCATTCAAAACCTGAGGTCCTGCTTTGTTTGCTTCCTTTCTTGGAGTCACAGTTGGTGGGGGCATGAGATGGGGTCTTTTTAGTTACAGCACCTAGACAAGGTGAAAGCCTCCTCGGGGAGACTTTGGCCCTCTTTCATCATCTTCAGACATGCTGTGAAGATTTCATTATTTTACCAGACCATGTGTGCATAATTTCTTCATATATAATACAGAACCTTTGGTCATGCCGCCATGTGTCTTTTGTGTTGCAGAATTACATCTGCTTAGAGACCAGAGGCAGGCTTTTGGGTGGATCTCTCTACCCATGTTAAGCAAGATCGGTTACTTGAAGGCTAAGGATGCAACCCGACACACACTTGGAATAAAGTCCAATTGACCAAAGTGGGATTTCCTTCTTAGTAAACATGCACAAGATTGGGCTGTAGAGCTCAGGTACTTGGAATACATAACATAGGAATTACAAGATTACCCATATAGGGTTCAATGTATGGTGTTGGCTTGATACAAGATGGCTTCTCCTGGATCTTTGTGCTTCTGATTGACTAGTTCTTGGTTCTAGTTGGAAGCACACAATAATAAATGCCTGACATGTCATTTATAATGCTTAACCTCAGATGTCAGACACTTTTCCACCATGGTCTTCTCTCTTAGAAAAGCAGTCTTTAATTAAGTGTGTATTAGATTGTCGTTATTCAGCGTTAAGAAATTGTGTAGGCTTTAATATGTTTGCATTACATTCAGACTTCCTTTCAACCAGGTTATTTTAAAAAAGATTGTGAAAGAACTGCTAACCGGTCCTTTACTCAAGACCAAAGATCAAAGGTGCAAAACTGTCAGCCTTAGCTCTGCCGTCTTGACCTGATTCTCTCAGGGCCTTGCCCTGGATCTGTACACTGGATTTAGCACTGAACCACAGAGGAACCACACACACACGTGTGTGGGGGGGGGTAAAACTAGGAAAGTTTATTTAAGGTAAACAGATTACAACAAAAGGTGGGAAATGAGGGAAGGAGAAAAGGTGGGGAGACACTTTGGTATACACAGTAGAGCTATAAAATAACAAAGCTAGTTCCTTTACTACATAACTACCCAGGCCTTACTCTTTACCTGGGGTTTTTGTCTTCTTCAGGGCTTGCCTCAGCAAAAAGCCCTCCTGTTTTGGTTGTTGTTGTGCAGACAACAACAACCAAAACCAAATGCCACAGCAGGCAGTATAGATTCTTCCCCCCCCCCTTTCAGTAGCCCAGGTGTCTTTAGCCAATCAGGATGAACTTCGTCTGGCCCAGGCAGAGGAGAGGGGTGGCTCATGACTAGAGGGCTTGGGCCACATTTGCATGCGAATGGCTGTGGCATGGAGACATCAAGATATGGGAGCCTCTGAAGCACCATAGAAGTTATGTACATTTTGCATTTCCCAGCCCCCAGCTGGGATTATACTTGTTTACACGTGAGGAGCTGTGTGTGTGTGTGTGTGTGTGTGTGGTGCAGGAAACTCTGACGCTTTTTCTCCACAAAGATGCTTACCATCATTGGGATTTTAGAAATTAAAAAATGATCATTTAAATCTATTCACCCTGAAATAAAGCTTTATGTATATTTTGGATGCCATTTTTTTCTTTCAGAAACATTGCAAGATCTTTATACTTGCAAGAGTGGCCAGGTACCGGCTAGATGGGCGATTTAAAAATACAATAAATAACAAACAAACTTGGTCTGGTCTTTGTGGCTAAGCTTATGGTAGCTTATTTTAGTTAAAGTTTCAAATTTAGTAAGAACTTACTTTGTGCTTTATTTAGTGGTTTAACTCAAAACACTTTAAATAAAATCTTGGGCTTTTGATCAAGTTCTTCTTCCTATGGTGAGGTACCTGATACAATGTCCAGTAAAGTAAGTAGCTGATTGCACTACTGCTGTAACATCAGTGATGTGGCTGGTTACAAACAGACTTTTGTCATGCAAGGATTCTGGTTGCTGGTGTTCTTGTGGCTTTGGGCGAGTTTGCATGACAAGGCAACCCACCCTGCAAAAAAACCTACATAGTGTTGGTTGTTTGCAAAACAACCCATGGTGCGCCTGACATACAATTTGAGCATTTTTGCAGGGACAGGGAAATATACACAGATTTCATGGCTGTATATTTCCCTGTCCAAAATAAATGCTCATATTTGCTAGATAGGTTGAAAGAAAACAACCTTTTCTTTTGACAGCTGTCAAAGTGCTCACAAAAAGGGGGTGGGATGTAGATCTCCCCTTTCCAGAGTGCCTAGAGGCTGGGGGAAGTGTAGAAAAGGTGGGACTGGGAACAGTCAGGGCAATACTAAAAAAACTAGAGGATCACACCTGAAAGGGAGAGATATGCTTGGCATCTCCTTTTGGGGAAAAACCCCTTCTCCGCTTTTCAATTGACAGCTGTCAAGTGTGCACAAAGCAACCTATATGCAACCTCGCTTGGTCAATGTACATAGATGTGGCCTATTACACTCTGACAGCAGACACTTAGCAGGACCTTGGCCAGGCAAGGCTCCACATTTTGGGCAGCTGTAGGTGCACACCTGCGAAGGACCCGATTTTTAAAAATTATTATTACAAATGAAGTTGCACACATTTGTGCCTAATCCCAGAAATAAAATTTAAAAAAATAGTAATGAGCCAGTGACGGTTGCTCCAAAGTGCTGCTTGGGCACTGGTGGAGCAGCTGTCACTGGCACCAGCACAGGTGAGATTGCCAAGAGCAGCAACGTCATGTGAACCCAGTCTTTGGGTAGGTTTGCACATCACGAGCAGGACTGAGTTGTCTCTCCCTCCCCACTGCGATTGAGAGTCTTTTTCGGCTCCCTGCAGCTTTTTTGCACTTTAAACTTTTTTTCCCCAGAGATTGCATAAGCCGGCTTTTGTGATCCCCATTTTGACAGCCACTGTCAACCCCTTCAAAGTACCCAAGCGGCACCTTGGAGGGACTATCCATGGTTGCAGAACCATTTTTAATCATTTTTTTCGGACCCTCTAATGTGCACAGTTACTGCTATTCAAGAACTGTGTTCTTTGAATGCCTTAATAGGGCTTCCATCTCTACCTGCATGATCATTTCCCACATAGGATAATTCCGTTATTGTAACTGCTGCTGCTAGCTCTGCTGTTTGTTTTTAATCTGTGATTTTAAATTTTATATTGTATTTTATGATTTTAACTGTTGTAAACCGCCCAGAGAGCTTCGGCTATTGGGCGGTATAAAAATGTATTAAATAATAAATAAATAGGATAGAGTTTTATGTGTGTTTCCCAAGCTGCAGTCTGAAGTGGTCCAGTCTGTTCTTCCACCTCATTTCACTGCATGTATAGTGCAGACCTAATCTTTAATGTTGAATGCAGCCACATACTTACGTTTCATTCTTCATTGTCTGTTGCATTTCTCAAACAACCGTGGACAGATCAGTTGGTGGTTCAACCCTAAAGATGGGGAGAGAAGAATGGTGACACACAGCTTCGCTCTACATACCATTCTATGCATTGTGAGCCTTTCATATACTGTAAGGAAACACAACACATGAATACTTCAGATAAGTGGTGAGAGCCATTATTTGAGCTGGCAAAGGTTTAAAGCACTTTAATTTGGAAAGCTGAGAATGCAAAAGGGTACATCTGTCAAATTGTCATTTAAAAATAACCAAGTCTTTCCCAGCAAAGAAACCATCTTAACAAATGCTGCCAGGCTTGATTAGTTTATTCCTTACAATATCAAATGTTGGCAATCGTGCACCACTTATACAGACCTGAGATTTCATCCGCATGTCATCACTTCAGGTCTTTTTTCTTCTTTTGCTTTTTCATCTCTGCTAGAACAATTTCATATAAGCAACTGGAATGTCATTTTCTGGTAAAATATTTGTACCTTTGATAGGCAAAAGCAGGTTGCAGAAAAAGATCTGAAAATATGAGTGCTGAGAGTGTTTATTTTTCAAACTGTTTGGAGAGCTGTCTTGGTGCATGTGAGTTGCAATAAGTTTTGGAGCTGGTTCAAGTGGGAATGGAGGCTAAAAGAAAGAGGGCAAGCATGGGAAAAATTCCAGTGCCCACTGTAGTGACCTAATCAGGAAAAGCTGGTTGCCAAAGAGGTGAGCGTAATGCTTGGGGCCATCCTGCTATGGCCTCAGCATTAGCACTTGCTGGGTATCTCCTGCCTTCCCCCCTGTTCTTTCAGGTGTATATGCAATTTACAGGTTTGATGGGAACAACATTCCAGACAAGTAAAGCTAGGAACATAGGGAGCTGCCTCATGCCAGGTCACAGTATTTGTCCATCTAGCCTTCTCTATTGTGGTGCACACCTTGTGAAGTGATCTCCCCATTGAGATCAGATGGGTCTAGTGTGGAGTGTTTCCGCCAACAACTTAAGAGACCTATTGGTTTTCCCAGGCAGTTTTCTGACTCCTAGCATTGCCAGCTATGCCTGGTTATTTCAATGGTAATTGCTGTATACTGAGATTTGATTGCTTTATCACCTTTTTATTGTTTTATTGATGGTTTTTTATGGTAATGTATTATATGTTTATCTTGCTTTTATCTTCGGGATTTAAAAAAATATTAAAAGCAACATAGAAATTTTCTGAAATATATAAATAAAAGTAACTTAAGTATTGACTGCTCTGACTGTCAGTTGCTCTGCAGGGTCTCAGGCAGAGGTCTTTTCCTATCACCTCTAAGCAGATTTTCTCTTAATTGGAGATGCCAGTGATTGAATCTGAGACATTCTCCATGCAAAGCATACTACCAAGCTATGATCCTACTCCACCTATGGCTTATCATACACAAAATGGCTTTGGTTAAAGAGAGATATGTAAGCAATAGGACTGTGTACGATTGTTAAGAATATTTTCCCCAAAGGGCAATATCCATACACACAGAGAGAGTGGATCTAGCTGTGCAGGCTAGAACCCTTCCTGCTGTGAAATGTGCAATCATTTAAAGTACAGTATGTTCATATTTGCCTTTTTGTAAGGGAATCTGAGGTCAAGGGTTCAAGAAATCTTCTAGTTTGAGCCAGTTTTTCTTTTGAAGTTGGAATGAGCATGGGATCATAAGAGGGAGGCCAACTATTCTTCGAAACGGTATTTTTCATTTTATTTTACTAGCCTGAAAGTGTTATGAAGGCAAGGTTTATAAATGGTGTCTTTTACAGATACTGTGTTAGAGGAATGTGAACTTGTGTCCAAGTGGAATGAAATGCTTTCAGTGAATCATAACACACAAGGGAGTTTCACCTCTCCAAACATACAACCCCACTCAGCGTTTTCTACCACAGACCTTTAATGTCCATTCCTTTGTATTTCAATGGCTTTATTGTACTGAGGATACCTCTGTTCATGGAGCTACCCCTTTGCCTTATTTGTGGCACTCTCAATTTCTTTGCCTTCCTCAGGTTGACTCTTGGTTTCCCTTATATCAGGAGGTCTAATAACTACACAGTGTTTTACATAGGGGTCACTACATAATTCTCTGAGCGCCTTTGTGTGGAAAGCACACCTCCGTTGCTTCTTTCTCTGAACTCATTTGAGACAAGCCACAGCTAAATTCATGGAGGTTATTGCCTTATTTGATAGGAAAGTGATGGGCCATGTTCCCCATCCTGGAGAGCTTCAAGATACTGGAGAACATGCAGATCACCATAGAAGCAAAATGGCCTTGCATGAGAATATTCTCCCCCCTTCCTTCCTTATTCCTCCTTTCTGCCCCCCCCTCCAAAGGCACTCAAAGTGGCCATGTGTTTGTAGGCAGAGGAGTGCAACATACGGGTTGAGGGTATATTGGGTCTCCTGACCTTTAATCCAATGCTTCATGCCAGCTTGCGAAGCTGCTACTGCTCACCAAAACTGTCATCAGTCCAGAGTTTCCAACAGTAGCCAGCCAGCCTGCAAGCAGGCCTGAGGTTAATGGCCATCCCCTGTTTGTCCCCAATGTCTGTTAAGCAGAGATATATTGTTTCTGTACATGGAGGTTCCATGGAGGTTCCATTTAGGTCTATAGTAATTCCATACTATAATCTGTCTTCCATAATTTTATTTATGTCTTTTTAAAAGCCATCTGTTAAAGGCAATTGTCACGTCTTGTGGTAATAACGTCTATATGTTACTTATGTGTTGTGTGATATACTTCCTCCTGCCTGCTCTGAGCCTATTGCAAAACTGCTTTTCTGGGCGAATCATTTCCTGGGGTGCCAGAGTGAACTTGTGCAGGGTGGACTTAGACCTGGAACACTGGCCAAAATCCAAGTTTAGCTATAGTCACATGGGGTGTCGATTGGCATGCTTGTTTTAGTTTCAGTTCCTGATTTGTGTGTTGTTCGAATGAACAAGACTGTAAAGCACTTAGCTTACTAAAGGCTTTGTAAATGAATAATGACCTCTGTGGTGCCCCAACTCTAGAATGCCCTCCCCCATTGAAGCTTGACTACGTCAACACTGCTGTCATTTCAGCACCAGGTCAAAACTTACTTGTCTGGCCAGGCATTTTAAAGGGTGATGTAGGTTTGAGCTTAGTCTGCTCTTCATTTTACGCCTGCTTTACTCCGTCTTAATTGTAATGTTTGATGTTATGGTGCATATTTTGGTTCATAAATACTTTTGTTTACCGCCCTGGTATCTTAGGATGAAGGGCAGCTTTAAATACTTGAAATAAATAAATAAAGTATGCTTTCCCATAGAAAATTTCCATCATTATGTTTCAGAGAAGAAGATTTTCTCTGGTGAGCAGTGTTCCTGGCTTCTGAGCAAGGGTAATAGGGCCCGCTATTTTTGCCTTGCCCTGCTCACTGCAGCAAAGAGATGGAGTAGTAGAGGGCTTCTCATGATCAGCTTGCTCATTTGCCATCTCATTGCTGCTAGACACTGTAGGTTTCCATGCTTGCTTTCCTGAGACATGGTATGCTGCACATGAAAAACTCTTTAAGTTCAAAACACTTTTCAGACTACCTGAAGCTTTAGTGCCTGCATGAATACAGGTCAGTAGCATGCACTGCTTTTCACTATAAAGTGAAACCATCTGTGGATTCAGGGTAGTGAAAATATTTGGTCACATTAGAGAGCTATGGACTTTTACATAACATTAAACATGTCCCCAAATGTCAGTCAGCCTTCAGATGCTAATATAAAGGAGAATAATACAGCAATTTGAAAACTGAATGTAGCTAATACCAGGCTTGTTTGCATTTTAAAATCAAGTTTATCGTTTAAATAACATTGGTACTTTAAGCACATAGTCTTGCTCTACCCTAAGACTTAACCTTTTATGTTTCCAGAATTGTGATTAATGGTGGATTTTCTTTCTTTTTTGTTAGGTCAAAGAGGAAATGTTGTTTGAAGCCCTGGTTACAAGGAAGACCGTTACTGTCGGGGAGAAACTTGTGTTACCATACAAACTGGCAGAGGTCTGTGTAGCAAATGTCTTAAATCTGGGAAATTACAAGGGGTAAACTAGGAAAAAATATCTGCACGTTCCTAAAAAAATTGGGGTGGGGGCTTTACAGATGGCGAGTAACACTGCTTAACTTTGTCCAGAGCTTATAAACATGTAAGTAAAGATAGCACCAGACTGAAGGTTACATATGGGACTTTACAACTTATTACTTACGAGACCTTCATGAATGAATTTTATCCTCAAATCATACTGGGAGTGAAAACAAACGTGGAGTTTATCTACAGACTTCACTGTTGGCAATGGTGTGTGTTTTGTTTGCTATTATCATTGTTCAGCTGTTTGACTCTCCTCTGCTCTATGTTCTAAATGTCTTTTAATGTTCTCTTTGCTCATCTTTAGTCTGTTTGCTATAGTTTGTCTCCTTTAGCAAGATATTCCAGTTACCTCTCCAGTCTGGACAGTGTGCATTATTAACTTACTATTTCAGTGCCTATCTTTAGGTATCAGGTTAATTACCAATTAAGAATGATTTCATAATCCTTTTAGGCATGTAAAATGTGGATGAAGATGTAACTTTTAAATGTGGAGATCTTGATCATCTCTGTCCCTAAAATTATTAATACTGTTTTCAGTTGAACTGAGCACCCAAGTGAAATTCAAGTTTAATTTAAAATTACAGCATTGAAGTGTAGGGTAAGTGTGTCCGGAAAACCCTCTGTGTTTGGAATTCCAGTGATTTGGGGAACTCTGATTCATATCTTTCTGTTCCCTTCAACTTCTAATAGAACCAACATACCGTTTGGCCAGTTCCAACTAACTGCACAGTTTGTAGGTTTTTCTGCCTAGTATGTTTAGCCATATATTATTAAGAATAGGATATAACACAAGTGGGACTTGGAACAAAATGTTACAGTGCTGTCCATGATGCCAGCCAGCTTTGCCTCTTCCAAGATACTGCATTCCATTCCTCCTCTTTTCCTTTTTCCATCCCCAACAGTCAGCCAGTATTCCATGCCCACTGAACATGCTCAGTCATCATTGGGCGGTTTGGGTTTTCTCCCCACCTCTCTTAGTTTTTTTTCTTGAAGATATTTGTACTTCTGGAAACCTTGAAGTTCCCCAAGACCTAGGCATATCTCCCTCTTGTGCGTTAATGGTTCCATTTTGGCTGTATAACAACCGGCACTCATATCTGAACATGGGAAATAGAGAGAATGATATCACAATGACATCAATCACCTTATCACATGTAATTTGGAAATTATACAGAACCACGTGTTCTGTAACTATACTGGTTATTCAAGGTGTGCCAAACTGGTTCCTGAATCTTTATTAGACTGAACTGGAAGTAACGTAGAAAAACTTCCATCACAGTTGAACTGAAAACAAACAACAAAGTAATGCTTTGACTCCCCTGCTTGAGTCAGTGCCTACTGCTTGTTCTTACTCATGTATTGTGGTGATAAATGTTGCATTACAGATTATCCGGGAATATGTCAATATGTGACTCTTTCAAATGGCTTGTGTTTTGTGGGAGGACTGTAGCTTTACGTTGGGCAAGCCATGAATCCAAATCTCAGTCAGCATGATGCTGTCCTAGCTAGCTTCCTTTTAAGATCTCCCAGACAAGCCTCCAGGGAGAAGTTTTATCCAATGTTTGCTTCTTGATGCAATAAGAAATAGTCATACTAAACTGCAGTTGACTTTATACAAAACAGCATTGCCTTACAATATTTCCTGTCCTTTCCTTCCCTTAGCTGCTTCATGATCTCTCTCAAAGCAGCACATTCCAGTGTTGAAATCATCTTAGCCTCTAGTAGCACTTTGGTAAATTCCAGGATGACAAACTTAATAAGGCACTTTTTCCTAGTAGATTATGTGAGAATATGTATAGAAAATTAGCTGAGCATCTGCCAAAGATGGTAGATCTCTGTTCTGATGATGCTGTTGTTGTAAAAGGCATTTGGATAACAATGCTGCCCTTTGAAATGGTACTTGAGGGGGAGAACTGAATCAGCAGAATGTGAAGTACAGACTCTGTCCTCTCAGATTGCCATGCACAAGCAAATCATTTTGCAAGAAGCCATATTCTAAAACAAGGCTCTATTAAGAAGTATTTGAGGCTCAAAAGTGGTCTTGAACATAACTACGAGTGTGCAGTTGATTTGCATTTATTTTGCTTTGGTCACTATTAGTAGCATGTGTAAGAAATGATGTCATTATAGGAAATGGAAGAAGAGAGTGAGATGAAGAAATAGGAGGGAAGGGGAAGGCAATATGGCAACCATCTGCCCCTTTAAAAAGAAAAATCCATTTATGGTATATGTTAAAGTGCTCATCATTCAAGAGTCTAATTAAGATGTGCTGTTGGGATTAAAGCTGATTTTAGTTCCTGAGAGAGAGAGACTTAAAATTATAGGCTGCATGGAGAGACTACATTTCTGTAAGTTACAGAAGAGATAGATGATAAATGGAATGGAAGCATCTTGTGCTAATTAGAAGAGCAGCAGTATGGAGATATTATTCTCCAGACTTGTTAACATTCTTTTGAAATACCATTCTATTCCTGTTTTTAATTTGTTTTCTGCTGATATTAATTATGTGAGTTTAGATGTGTTGTCTGATAGAGAACAGGTTGTTCTGAATCCCAAGGATTCCAAATGTGAGACAAGCTTCCCTAGGGAAATGCAGGTGATGGTTAGGGAAGTTAGTAAATTGCTCTTAAAAGTAATCCTGGTTCGTATATATTTGTCTCAGGGCTCAGTTTGTGCCAGGTTGGAGAGGCAAGGCAGAGGAGAAGTGAGAAAGGTCTATAGGAACATAGGAAGCTGCCTTACACTTGGTCCAACTAGCCCAGTATTGTTGACACTGACTGGCAGCAGTTCTCCAGGGTTTCAGATAGGGTTTCCAGCTCTATCTGAGGATGCCAGGGATTGAATTTGGGACCTTCTGGATGCAAAGCATGTGTTCTACCACTGAGCCACAGCTCCTCCCCAGAGTGGTTTTGTTGCAAGCCTGAGGGTGGGGAAACTCTTTCAGCCCAAGGGCCGAATTTAATTTCAAAATTGCTCTCGGACTGCATTCCAGTGGTGGGTGGTACCAAATGCAAAAGGGGTGGGGCCCAAAACATAAAAAGTACCAGCATATTTTAGCATAAAGCTCTTGCTGCCAGTAACTAAGCCTTAGGAAGGGCATTTCAGCCTTTCAGAATGGGAAAAACTGTGCCAGGAAGTCACCAAACAATCAGCAGTCAGTGGAAAGGGGGAACCCCAGAGGGCCAGGTTGGGCCCATGAACCTGAGGTTCCCCACCACTGTTTTATAGGGATCAGGCCTTGCTGTATGACCTGCTTTAGCTTATTGCTGTTCAAGAGGCTACTTTGCTGGCCACCATGTAGTTTCCTCTTTTGGCTACATCTTGTGTAGCTGAGACCTTCATACAATACAGTTTGGGGACATCCACATAGGGCTGCCCTTGGCGCATGGGCCATAAATAGAGCAACCTATTATTAGTATGCTTTAGCTTGCTTATTGTTTTGTCCTTGTGTTGGAGAATTTTAAACTTTTGAATGTCTGACTCTTAAATCAGAACTTGGACAACCCTAAAACTTACATTGAATTTAATTGGAGTGAAATCCAGCAATTCCATATGCTATCACTATTGAACTGAGTGAAACCTCTTTTTCCCTGTATGAAGTAGTATGGGAGGAAATTAAGGAAGGTGGTGGCAAAAAGGTGCATCTTTTACTTTCCTTCTATAAAATCAAGGCCTAACTTTGCTGATAAAATTTGCCTTCCTTGAACTCAGTGCAAAGTTCATTCTATGGGCAAAATGGTTCTATTTATACAGATCCTTCTTGGCAGTTGAGGTGATATTATTTTACGGGTGTTCCTTTTGATAGTGACACCATCTGTAGAAGAACTTGATTTTCCCTTTATAGTCCAGTAAAAATAAGGTTGAACTTTAACATTTCTGCAAAAGAATTTATTTTTTGAGACAACAACTGGGCTAGCATAAGGAACAACATACTAAAAGTTGCAGTGCCCAGCTTGATGCAAAACAGATCTTTCCAACCCCAGTTGCTGGAAATGACTGAAAAATAAGTCACTTGACACTGTAATATTTCTGCTTCTGTAAGGTCAAATTGGTCCCCTGTTTTGTAAATTAGCTTTTCAAACAAACTTAAAATGTTTAATAGGATGATTTGTGTCTCTGTATCAACACAATAATAGAAAAACCTCTATATAGTTCTACAGCCAATATTGTAAATTTCCTTAGCATCTGCTGATGTTTTTGACAGTCACTGTCATAATCCTCTAGCATAGTAATGTCCAGCCAAATGCTTTGTTTGGGCACAAAACATGGTCAAGCATGATGCCCCCCTGTCAATAATACCCAGTGTGTGTAGATATGAATAAGGAACTGGGGCTGTATACCCCACAATAAGCTTTGGGCCATCCCAAATTCTTGATAATGTCTTGCTCCAAAACAAAGCATTAGGCTGGACACAATTCTATGCCATTTCATAGAGGACACTCTATTAGAATGTGGGTATATGATTTGGGGTGTTCCAAAGTTTATTTTGGAATGCACACATCATTCCTTATTCATTTTTACATATTTTAGCTACTATTGGCATGGAGGTTCCCATGCTTGACAGTGCCTTGTGCTGTCAATGGATCATATTTCCTGTTCAGTTGGAGCATGGCTCCTATCCTTCTCAGAGCCTGGGAAAAGGCCTCAGCCGACAAATGAGTCCTTTGAAGACCTCTCAGGACGGTGGCTTGCAGTGCCGAGAGTGGTTACTCCATCTGCCCAGTAAATAATGCCAGCCTGAAAACTGTGGATGAAAAAAAAAACCCATTCTATGTTGAGTGGGACATTGCAACTGTTAGTATGTTGTTCATGCTAGTCTGTTCTCTCAAAAAATGATTCCTTTGCAGGAATTTTAAAGTTTGCCCTTTTATTCCTCTGTTTGTTTTTTTTACTAGACTACTAATTAGCACCACAACTTATAGCTACCTTGTATTAACTCCACACTTGTCAATAGGTAAATAATTTAAGTGATCGACATGGGACTAGGAATGAAATGCAAAGTAAGAAATTATTCCAGAGATTCATGAAACGTGTACAAAGACAGCTTCAGCAGGCTACAACTCTCCACTAGGCCTCTGAGTGTGAAATACTGGCTCTTTTTATTTCAGAACACTCCCCACCCCACCACCATGAGTTTTATGTTTATGGAAGCTGTCTTGTACAATATGGTAGCCGTTATTTTGTTAATATATTTTAAACTTTTTCAAATTGCATTTTTTGTCTGTCTGTCTGTCTGTCTGTCTGTCTCTCTCTCTCTCTCATGGAGGAATAGGCATCAGAGGGTATTGCTGAGGAAGCATTATCTTCTCTGTGCAAGCTTGCTTGAAAGAATACTAAACACATGAAAGGAGGCTTTTTTCTATATAGTTGGGTAAACTCGCCTCAAAGTCATCTTTGCTTCAACCCCCTCAAAAATGTAATTATTGTATTAGGTGAAGAAAGAAACCAGGATGTTCCATAGTAAAACCATTTCAGTTCATGCGGTGAGACTGGGTGCTTGTTCAAATGTTACCTCTCCCCCAGGATTACTCTTCCTGCGATGAGATTAGGAATGGACTTCAGACACATGTGTACCTCATAATAGGTAGAAAGAAACTGGCCTCGCTCGGAGGAGCTGCACCTGGTTCCCCTCCGCTAAGCGCCTTCCCCGCGCGCGCGCTCTCTCTCTCTCTTGCTGTCGCCCGCTTTGTTCCTTCCCCCGCCAGCCGCTCCTAGGATGTCGGAGAAGCCCGAGAAGGAGGCTCCGGTAGAGCTCGGGGCCAAGGACCTGAAAGAAAAGAAGGAAAAACACGAGGAGAAGTCTGCCCGCAAAGAAAAGAAGGAGATAATAGAGGATGATGAAAATGGGGCAGAGGAAGATGATGAAGATGCAAATCCTGAGGATGTTGATGTTGATGATGAAGATGAAGAAGAAGAGGAAGATGATGAGAATGAACAGGAACCAGACTCGCATGCAGTAAAACGATCAGCAGAGAAGAAGCAGGAGGAGGATGAAGTGGACCCAAAGAGAAAGAAAACAGAAAATGGCTCTTCAGCTTGATCCCCTCCGTCCCCATCCTCCTCGCCACCGTCCATCTGTCCTACCTTCGTTCCTTCACCGGTGCAGGCACCTATTTCAATGCTATAAGCTGCGGATGAGGAAGAGGAGGGGTTAAATGTGCTTTCTGACAAAAAGCAGAGGAAGCTGAAGATAGCTCTTCGCTGGCCCCCAAATCTGTTCCATATTACAGTGCTCCCTGTGGTTTCGCAGGTCCCAAGCTGCTGATCCCCCCCCCACTCCATTTTACATAACCCCGGTCCCTAGAAACGCTGCTCGCTCCTTCCTGTTTTCTCACAATTGCTGCCTGAGATCCTCACATGCCTCTGCTTTCGGCACCTCTTCTGCCCTAGAGAAGCGTTCCCCCTTTCCCCTTCTTTCTTCAGCCATTTACAGAATTCCACAAACATGTGGACAATTTATGGTGCTGGAAGGGTTGAATCAAATCTGGAGTGCAGGAAGTTGAGGGGCGGGGACTGTTGCAGGGATGATGTCCTGTCCTGTGCCTGGTTCCCTTTTCACAGCTGGGAAAAGGCAAAAGAAAAAAATATTAACAAATACAATGAAATATGTTTAAATAAAATTGACAGTTTTTAATTGATAACATTTTGTACAAATTTACATGGCAGCAAGCTGGATCTGGTGAACCTTTTTTCCTCCAGAAGGCAAAGCTTGTTTTTAATGTGTAAAGTAATATGTGATCCAGTGTGTTTTCCTCATTTGGGGTGTGTGTGTGTGTGTTTGTTTTTTCTTAATTAGGGACCAAATTTTGATTTCTCCCTTGTTCCCTTCAGGTTCTTCAGTTGTTTTTCTTTGTAAATTAAAGCAGACCCATCTGCAGTATTTTCTATGGCACAGACATTATGAGGATGAGAAATATAAATATATATATTGTTTAGCACTGTAAATAAAAAAAAACTGGTAAATAAGGAATCTCATACAGATTGCTATTGGTGAGGAGTGGAATGTGGAGTGTGTTAGCCCAAGATCCACACCCAGTCTCACCCTGTATAGAAATCTTGGTTTCAAAACTTTACTGTGAGAGCCAGTGGGGGAGTTTGCACATCACACTAAGCCACCCTGAGAATAAGCCTTGGTGGGTTGCTTGTTACTCCTGACAGATGATCGGGCACTCTGTGGCTTGCTGCGGCTTGTTTCCCATTCAGTCCTCCCTCCTGCTTCCAGCATGTATCCCAGGGCACCTTTGCCGCAGAAAGCCTTGTTTCCTCATTCCCTACATCAGCACCCTTTCTGCACACACACACACACGATTGCCAAATGCATGTAATTTTCTGAGCTCTTATGAAGGTGGTAATGCATTCGCAAATTTTATTTTTTTTATTTGGGATCTTGTGCAAGTGCAGAGGAGCACAAGATCATCACTATTTAGCCCAGCATACCTATATACCCCTCTTGTCAATTTCATCCTCCATTTGGGTGCTTGCCTTGCTAGCAAGCACCTTCTTTTTTTTTAAAGGCTGCTTTACCTACTACCAAAGTAATTACACCTGCCACCAAAGTTCCTCCTGTAGCTGCCAACCACTTCTGGCTTCCCTCCACCTTCATGCTTGTTGCTTCTCTCTACTGGTCTCCATTGTTAGCTGTTAGATATACGTATGGATTTCAGAGCAGTGACAGGGATCAGTAAAGATAAGCAAATTTTAAGGCAGAGCAGTGAAAGACATGGGTAAAGATACTATGGATGTATGAAAAAATCATTTCAGTTTGGGTTTTTTTATCAGGATTTACCTAGTTTGCACCTTCCAGACTGAACAGATTCGGATGCAATCTGTGATCAAAATCTGTACATTTCCAAACTTGTGATTTGTGGAACAAAAAAAGGTGTTCAACAACATGCGTACATTTAAAAAATACACATGAAAAAATGCATACTTTTGAAAAATGTGCACAAATAAGCTTTAATTAATGGGAGAAAAATGCATACTTTTCAAAGATGCGCACACCTGAAGCATACATTTGGAAAAGTACGCACAAAAATACACACAGATTTTCATGCAAAAAGAAAAAAAACAAAGCTTGCAATCTGATACAGACTCGAGTCAGAATAAGCTTTGAGATGGAATTCAGAGAACTTCAGCAAGCTTGTGTTTTGGTGATTCGCACATCCCTGATAAGATACACAGATTTCAAGGCAGAGCAGTGAGTGGGATTGGTAAATGTGCAGAAATTTCAAGGTAGAGGAGTGACTGAGGGGTAAATATCGAGTAAAGATATTCGAATTTCAAGGCAGGCAAGTGAGGTAGATGGATAAATATACAAAAATTTCAAGGCAGAGCAGTAAAGCAGAGGAGGAAATTATGCAAATTTCATAGCAGCAGGCTTTTGAATGTGCGCACTTGTGCAAAGTTGAAAAAAAGGTTGCAAATGTGTTTGGGACACTCTCTGGCGTCCTTCTCAATTTTAGGAGCACAGGGTGGAGGGCACTCAGAGGGATGAGGGAGGATGGTGGCAGCACTAGCGAGATTGTGAGGAGTGGCAGGGTTTTTTGCTGCTCTTGCCAGGCAGCGCTCTAGCTGTTCCTTTCAACCTATGATGAAGTCTGAATCTGGCATGGCAACGTCCCAACAAGCCACCCTGAACAACCCAACCAGAACTCATGGGTCCTTAGGGTGGCTTGTTCGTGGAAAACAACCCACTGTGAAAAAACTGCCCCGGGTTTGGACATCACGACAAGCTACCCTGAAACAACCCATGGTGACAACCCACCATATCATGTGAAGCAGGTCAGTGTGGTGTAGCAGTTAGTGGTGGATTAGGACGGGAGACACACATTCAAATCTCCACTCAGCCATGAATCTCACTAGGTGATCTTGGGCCAGTTAAACACACTCGGCCTAACCTTAGGGTAAAATGGGGAACACTATGTGTGCTGCCTTGAGCTCTTTGGAAGAAAGGTAGGATATAAATGTAAATGTTTATTGGAAATGGCTGGAAATACATAACGTTTTTTAAAAAATCAAACCAATTATAATTAATATTTGGCTTTATTTCTAATGATCCCTTTCCCTTTTGCTTTTTTAGGCTGTTACAGTGCGGAATTCCATGGCTAAATCATTGTACAGTGCCCTGTTCGATTGGATAGTTTTTAGAATTAACCATGCACTTTTGAATACAAAGGACTTGGAAGAGAGCACCAAGGTAACTGTTGACCTGAATGTGAATTTGCATATTTTTATCAAGAACTTTGTATAAATAGCTGGTGAGAGGGTTGCTAGAAACCGCAGCCATTTTAGCTTTGAAACATGGTTATTGATGGTGTCAAAAAGAGGCACATACCTGACTTCAAAACAGCAGGGGGAAAGAAAGGAGCCAATCTTGCTGCTTCCTGCCAGAGGGACATTTACAAAATCAAACTTTTTGAGAGATTGAATGAACTAGCAGCTGTAAGTAGTATTGCTTTTTGAACCTTGAATTAGACAAAGACCCGTAAAAGTTCCCATGCTCTGTCAGACAGTTGAGTTGCCAGACGGTACAGAGCAAAACCATCCCACCCACCCCAATATGTAAATTAGCTTCATCTGAGGGAAAGCCCTTTCTAGCTCCAGGAATAACAAATCAGATTGAGCAAAACACATCCGCGGTGGACCAGATTGGAAGATAGTTACATGGACCCACCATGTAGTGGGGAGTGAAATCACACCTTCTGTGTCTGCCTGGTGTACCTGTCCTGCCTCTGACATCACTCTTTTCACATGTGGGTATGACCTTCTTGGGCATACAGGCATAAATCCTGATCATGTGGTCAATATTCCAGATAAAATCCAGGCCTATTCATGTTAGATTTTATATGCAGACAACTTTAAGAACATGAGTGGTTGGGATAGGCATGGGGGGGCAGGGAGGTGTGCTCTTGCTCATTCCAGTAGAAAGCATCATATAGTACAGCCCAGTATCTTCCTGTGGGAGAGTATGGGTGATGATTTATGCAGGTCAACTCTGTGCCTTAGTGATTACAATTTTCTGTGCATGGCTTGAATTATTGCGATTTATTCCTGACATGAGGATTAATTCCTTAGTTTTCTCCAGTTTCGTTTGAAAGATTAAAGTACCGGTAATTGCTCTCAGATGTCATAAGACTATACACTCACAGTGTTCTTTTACTCTGAATGTTTATGCATAGCCTTTCTGACTGTGCCAATCAAGTTAGGGTTATGGGCCTAATGCACCTCAAGCAGATACCTATAATGGTCCAGCACATAGAAGATTGCAAATAAATCCTAATTGTTCAGGCCCAGTATTGGTCATTGTTTCACACTTGGTATGAAACTCATGTGTACAATACTGGTGACGTTATCTGCCACAAAAACCTGCTGTTTGTGGAAGTTAATTCTATATAGCATGTTCTAGTTTGCTTTTCTTGTAATATTATAGGCTTTTATAGCATTGCAAAACATTCAGCTCTTTCCCCCACCCACCCAACTTACTTTTCTCTTCTTAAAAGGTTTAATCTACAGGTTTAATCTACAGTGTAAATCTCTGATGCACAGTGACCAGCATGCTTTATGACTCTTTCATTATAACTATATTTGGTGCATGAAATACATGTATGCAGAATTTAAGAACTGTTACCTTTTAATGTTGACAAACTCGTGTCAATACTTTTGTACCCATTAAGTGCTTCTCCCCTGGCACGTCAGTGGTGGTTGATATTTTTTTAAAATACATATTTCTATGGCTGAATACTTAACAAACAGTCCTTGTGAAAATGTTCATGTGTCCTACTAAAGAAAACCTTAAAAAATGCAACCACCACTTTTATAACAAGGTTTAAAACTTGCCACAGTAGATTAAGAAAAAAATGAATATGGTTACTTGCATTCAAACATGAACAAATACATTTTGTAAACATAAATTGGGCATCTGACCTTCAGCTTCCATGTATGAAAAAGCAAAAGTAAAAATACTGCAATAAAAATCTGGGATCTTTTTTGGATGAAGGACTCTATGCATATATAAATAAATCTGAGAAACCTTGTTTGGCTTCAAAATATCTCCCCCATTAAATTACATGGAAATAACTAAGAGGCCAGCTTTAAAATCTAGGAATGTGTCATCCATGCCAAATAATGAAGAGATGGATGTATTTAAATAAGCATAACAGTAGACAGTGTATTGCATCTGTGTTTCACACAATTCCTGCATTCGTTTGCTCAGGAGGAAAACCTGCTTGCACTTAGTACTGTGGCATTGATCATATTTACTCCATTTATAGCTTCTCTCTCATTTTTCTCTGGGAGGAGAGATGCAACTGCAACCAGTAGGCACCTTATCCACTAGATGTTAACAATTAGTAGAGTGTGCGTGCACCCCTGTACTGGCAGTACTTGTCACAATATCTCTAAAAGCAGGATCAGAGGCACAGCATTAGAAATGGATGAAAGAGGAATGGTGCTGGAAATTAGCAATGTATTTTGTATTGCCCTGTTTTAAGGTGAGGTTAAAGGGTTTGTTATACACTACAGTAGTTCATATAATTTCATGGGGCCTTGGTCTGGTGGTTGTGGAAGTGTGTCTAGCTAAAGCTTCCCATTTGATATTAACAGTTTCATTTTAATTATTCATTTCCTGTTAATGATTTCCATCATGGCTGTTGGTGAATGTGGGCTTTTAATTAGCTAGGTAGCTGAATATTCCTAAAAGCAAGTGTTGTAATAGTATATCTGGCTGTAGCTCAGTTTTACTACTTAAATGGATAATGAAAATGTAAAATTCCTGATCTCATTTGCTAAATGTTACATTTTGGCAGATATTTCCATTTATATTACATGCATGTGTACAGTAATATCTATATGTATAATTGATACTATGGGGAAAGGTTGCATGTTGTAAAATCAAGACTAAAAATACTACTTAGCAGGGATGTCAACTACCTATCCCTTCTTTAAAAAATGTGTTCCTTTAGCAGTTCTATAGATGTACTTAGATGTAGGGTTGAAAATTTTCCACTGTTGTATTTTTCTGTGGAAAACTTCCCATTCTGGGAAATACATTTTTTTAAAATAATGTGGATGTAATAACAAACACATTTGGCAATTAGAATGGATACAGTATCAGTCAAGTTTAAATAAAAAATGCATTTTCCCCCCACTGTCTTGATGAAGTGCATTTATGCACACAGCTCTTCAGACATGCTAAAATTAGTACATTAACAGTTTATAGTGCCTTCATTTTTTTCTTAAAATCTAAACAGTATAAGGAAAATATATGCTATTGAGTTGTCATGTCTTAAAATAGTTACAAGTGTTCCAGTAGAAATGATTTTCAAGTAGAGCTTTGAGTTTGGATATAGCATTTAAACCACAGTAAATGTGGTTCATTTTATTTTCCCCTCCCTCTAATCAAATATACAGTTCAGATGGTTTTGGCTATTAGAGGAGGTGGGAACTTTTGAGATATTTATGCAGCATGTCAAACTAACATGGCACACATATATATATATATATATATATGGTTTTGTTTACTAAATACAAGTCAAATACACTAAAATAGGTATCCAATGATTTTAGAAGAGCAGAAAATTTTCAGATTCACGTTTTTCTAAAAAACACATCACTTTTTGGATGTTCTTAAGAATACTTTGCTGTAAGTATTCAAACCTTTTAGGAATATAAGAGATACTGGTAATAATTTGGGGGCAATAAACAACAATTCAGTTTTGTTGAACTACTTCAAAAGAAAAAGGTGTATTCATTTGCGCACAGAGTGCTTCTATCAGGTGTTTTCAATGGTATCTCCTCTGCTCTCCTTTTCAAATGTCAGCTCAGATTCTACCAGTCACCTATGTAGGGAAAGGCTCCTGGTTTTCTTTAGCTAGGCATGCTCAAGGGTTGTACATACCCATTGGTAAAATGAAGACTAAATTGTAGTGATGGTTTGAGCTTGAGGGGGAATCTTTGGTCTTTTTTTGACAAGTTGAGACATTGGCCTAACAGAATGCAGCAATAGCAAAGGGCTATTTGTGTTCTTGCACAATCTGGCAAGTTCAGGAATTCAGTGCAATATTTCTACTTCTCTTTATGTTGCAGACCTTGTCCATTGGAGTACTTGATATTTTTGGGTTTGAAGATTATGAAAGTAATAGCTTTGAACAATTCTGCATTAATTTTGCAAATGAACGTTTACAACACTATTTTAACCAACACATCTTTAAACTGGAGCAAGTAAGTCTGTAAAACTACATAGTTGCTATATTTTTACTGATCATTGATATACATTTCACCTGAATGTACCTTTGATGATGAGGGTTCAAGTGTATTACTCTGTTTTTGTTACACTAGATTGTGCTGCAGACACATTCTAGCACTTGACTGGCAGTTCCTAACTTAAGATGCATTCAGCAAAACTTTATGCATGTATCTCGATCTCCCAGATGCTTTGAAGACCATGCCTGCCAGCCTAAAGCCTTAGCTTCTGACTGACTGCCATCTCACCTTAGGCCACTTCTCATGCAATGGCTATGGGGCCACTAAAAGGCTAGGTATACAGACTGATGCAAGACATGAGATTCCAGTCTCCGGACAGTTGTGGAAGCATTTCCTCCACAAAGAAGGCACTCTGTACATGCTCATGGGCATCTTACTGTTGGAGCTCTGTAGATGTTCAGAGGCTTTCAGCCCAAGGTACCAGAATGTTTGTAAACCTAAGGTTGGCAACTCTATACAGGTCACATGCTAGGGGTTGTGGCTACCACAGGCTCCCTTGTACTTGCTCTTGGGAGCAGTTTGGTCACAGATGATGCTCTGAAAGGTTCTAGGAGGGATTGGATTTTACTGTCGTCTAGAAGACAGTTTCCGTAGTTCATACAATTCTCTGTTTTGTGAACACTTTCAATACTTGATTATTTTTTATCTGACCAATATTTGTTCTGTTCATTTTTTGACTGACTGATTGTGTTGATGGTTTTATTGTATTTTATTATGTGTTTTTTATTTTAGAGTCATGATTTTAATGTTTATGTGGTATGCTGTATTTTATATAGCTTGTTTGTGAGGTAGGGCAGAATATAAATCAAATACATAACAATAATTTGTCAGGTCAGTAAAGCATTCTTTTTACCATCCGTCAAACCAAACCATAGACATAACTCAGGTATGCAACCTAACCCCCCCGGGGGGGATTAATCTACCTCCATGACTCCCTTCAGGATTTGGCTGAGCACTCAGCAAACCTTTGGCCCTGGAATAAGCTGCAGAGCCTTGGGCTGGCAAAGGGGAGTGGAATGGATGTCACTTCTTTTCCCTTAATTTGCCCCTCTGGCAGGCTCCAGGAAGGTGCCATGCCACCTTCTCAACCCTTGTGGGTTTGGAGAGAATTAAGGCATCATCTTGACCACCTACTTTTGTCCTCCCCCCACCCCCAAAGCAGAGAGATGTTCCAGTGGAAGAGACTTTCCCCTGCCCTACCCCAGGTCTTTTTATATCTACACAAGGTGCAGAGACACATGACAAATATATATATATATATATATATATATATATATATATAATTGATAATGAGCAAATTTTGTTGGTATAGCACCAGGGCCCAAAATACTGCCGCAGCTTCATTATGGGCTGCTTCACACATGAGATAGGGAAAAAACACCTGTAAGCCAACATGTGTATACATTGTGTAAGTGTCTACTTTTGCTATGGTTATACAGGTCAGGCACAGGGTTGCTCAGTTTGTTAGCACATGACTTGACTTTTCACTGTGTGTAGGAAAAACCTGAGTGTCTACAAGTAACAGATTAATAGTTTGCTTTAATACTACTTAGCAGGGATGTCAACTACCTATCCCTTCTTTAAAAAATGTGTTCCTTTAGCAGTTCTATAGATGTACTTAGATGTAGGGTTGAAAATTTTCCACTGTTGTATTTTTCTGTGGAAAACTTCCCATTCTGGGAAATACATTTTTTTAAAATAATGTGGATGTAATAACAAACAAATTTGGCAATTTTGCATGGGTTTTTGCCTTAATGTAACCTCCCCTCACCCTAGGAAGAGTACAGACTCGAAGGCATCAGCTGGCATAACATAGACTACATAGACAACTCTGGTTGCATAAACCTCATCAGTAAAAAGCCAACAGGGCTGCTCCATCTGCTGGATGAGGAAAGCAAGTGAGTATTCTGTCTCTCCCCCCCCCCCCCCACTTGTAGGTATCAAGATTCAGATTATCAAGGTGCTGCCTTTATTGTAAGCGAGTAGCCGCCTAGAAGTAGAAATCAAAATAAGAAAGGTCTTGTATTACCATCCTAACACACATTTTAAGGTTCTCCTTACTGCTATGCACTACAATACACATGACCAAGCCACACAGGGTGAGAGCTCATGTAGAGTAGTTTGGTCATCTGTATTGAACAAGTGGGACTTGTCACAAAACATTCAGTGTGGTGTGCTCCTCTTCAGGGTGCCATCTAGCTATCCTCCTTTCCAGGATTTTCAGTTACATTCTCTTTCCCTCAGCCAGTGTTCTCTTTATTACTCTGTGGCCATTGAACATGCTCAGTTGCATTGGGCTGTTTGGTCCCCACCCCTTAGGAGTTTATTTGTAAAGATTTTTTTGTACTCCTGCAAACTTTGGAGTTCCCTCAAGCCTGCTGATACCTCTCTCTTGTGCATGGTTAGTGCCTTTTTGGCTATATAAGGATCCACACTCAGGGAATGGCTTTGCTGTTAGTTTATCTGAATGGGATAGAAGTTCTAATCAATTCCACTGTGATAAGACAGCAGGATAAGCCATTTTCGTAATGTGAGATGTGCCTTATTCAGCAGTCATTATATCTACTTAATAGCCTGTTTATTCAAAGGAGAATAACTCCCCTGCACCCCCACAAGGAAAATGTTGTGGTCCCAGGGCCAACACAAGACATTTTGCTATCTATGGTAGAATAGCAAATGGTGCCTCCCTCCTAAGTCAAAGTGCATAGTATCCAATGTTGGCTACGTTATTTTGGCACCAGAGATGAAAAATTCCACATGCACCTCTCCCTGGGAGTTAAAAAATAATTAAATTAATTAACAAACAATTTGTTTGCCCTTTCATGACACAAAATCATCTGCCTGATGTGGCTTCTTCATCTCCAGGTAAAACAAAAAATTAAATGTTCTAATTTTGTCTGTGTGATGTGACAGTTGTTTTGCCACCGTTTTATTTTTCCACTAAACAGTGCTTGGATGCATAGTGTCTGTGTACTGGGGAAAAAGAATGGAGATCTAATCAATTTTAGCCCTAAAGTCATGTTATCCATAATAAGAATACTGCTTAGTGTGTTGTTGCAAATCACATTTTTACTATTAATTGATACAGGACCTGGATATATCTATCTGTGATTAGACGTTTCACAGGAATAAATGTATTCTTGTACGATCATGTCAGTATATAAGAAAAGCGTTCATGTTCTCTCCCCCTGCCTTTATTTAGTTTCCCTCAAGCCACGAATCAAACACTGCTAGACAAGTTTAAGCGTCAACATGAAGGGAACCTCTACATTGAATTTCCGACTGTGATGGAACCGGCCTTCATCATAAAACACTATGCTGGAAAAGTTAAATATGGTGTGAAGGTCTGTACATTGTTCACTGCTACCAGTTTATCTTAAAATAGATATAACTTTTGTTTAACATAGATATAACTTTTGTTTAACATTAGAAAATCATAATCATTTGTCAGTTAGGTGGTATATAAATCAAATAAATAACATACATACATACACACAAATGGAATACTATAGAGTGGATATAATTGCATTGACTATTGTAGAGGCTTTAGGAACATAGGAAGCTGCCTTGTACCGAGCTGGACCATTTGTTCATCTAGCTCAGTATTGTCTACACCAGAGGTGGGGAACCATTTCCCATCAGGGGAAGTGGTCAGAGGGCTGCATACTGGTGGTCACTGGGGACAAAACATGTGTACACACTCTATATTCTCTCTTACCCACACACCCTTTCTCACCACGCAGCATGGAAATGCAACAAACTGCCCATGGAGGAAGAAAGAGCTATCATTTTCTCCATGATCAGATCACTTTATTTCCATGCTGTGGGATGCGAAAGGCCCCCTTTCCCTTGCTGTAGTATAGTGGTTAGAGTGTTGGACTGGGACTCGAGAGTCCTGGGTTCTAGTCCCCATTTGGCAATGGAGCTCCCTGGATGACTTTGGACCAGTCACTGTCTCTCAGCCTAACTTACCTCACAGGGTTGTTGTGAGGATAAAATGGAGTGGAGGAGAAGGATTATGTGCACCACCTTGGGCTCCTTGGAGGAAAGGCAGGATATAAATGTATCCTGCATTTGTATAAACAAATACATAAAATAAGCTGAATGGGGGGCGGGGTTTAACTTTCTTTTCCTGTTATTTCCCTCACCCCACCAGATCCTCAGCTGAAACGAGTTTTTAGCTCAACAGAGGGGGGCAGGGGAAGTGGGCCTGCAGAGAGTGGATGGATTTTCAGGATCAGCTGGCAGGCCAGAGGTTCCTCGCCGCTGGTCTGAGGTTCCCTGGACACGGAATAATGGGCTCAAGTTACAGGAACCTAGATTCCACCTAAACATCAGGAAAAATTTCCTGACTGTCAGAGCAATAAGACAATGGAATCAACTACCTAGGGAGGTGGTGGGCTCTCCCAGTCTGGAGGCATTCAAGGTGCAGCTGGACAGACATCTGTCAGAGATGCTTTGACCTGGATTCCTGCATTGAGCAGGGGGTTGGACTCGATGGCCTTGTAGGCCCCTTCCAACTCTACTTTTCTATGATTCTATGGTCTAAACTAATTGGCAGTGACTCGCCAGGGTTTCAGACAGGAATATTTCCCAGCCTTACCTGGAGATGCCAAAGACTGAACCTAGGAACATCTGCATGCAAAGCATGTATGGCCCTTCTGTTGAAGATAGAGTTTGGAATTTTGGAAGGATTACTGGGACTCCTCAAACTATTCTAGCATTGGTAACTGAGTGTACTTTGTTGTGGTACAAATGCATTCTAAATCATGTTCTTACAACTTTAAATATCATTGTTAGATCAGCCGAGTAGTATTAAGTGTTGGATCAATGCCCTTCAAAGTCTCTGATGCAACAGAACAAGGAATAAAGCCTAAATCAGAAGGGTAGAGGGAATGAGAATAATAAGCCGATGCTGAACACTGTTTCTTCCTTTCTTGATCTTTAGGATTTCCGGGAGAAAAATACAGATCATATGCGACCAGACATTGTCGCTCTCCTGAGAAGCAGCAAGAGTGCCTTTATCTGTGGAATGATAGGGATTGATCCTGTTGCTGTGTTCCGGTGGGCGGTCCTTAGAGCTTTTTTCAGAGCTGTGGTTGCATTTAGGGAGGCTGGAAAGAGGTACACTGAGAAGAAAACTGGTAGGTGTCAAGTACTGTAACTCTGCCTTCATATATAATTGGTTTTTATTCTTGGATCTCTCATGGGTGTCGATTGTGAATTTTTATGAATAGTCTCTAATTTCAGATATTCCATTGTAAGAAATACTCAAAGGTTTGATATGCTCTACATATACGGTACATCTTAAAAATGTAAAACCATAGGGAGAATTGATGTGCAGGCAATAATTCACAAAGGGGTAGTCAGCTTGAATCTGTTGCTTGCTTTCATGTGGAACAGGAAGGAGATGGTAAATTAAAGGAAAGCTTTAGTGTATCTTCATGCATTGAAAACCTGGCTTTGCTTGGTTTGCAGAACATTCCTGTACATACGTTCCTTATTTTAAAAAAAGAAAAACACTGATGGAATGAAGCCTTTAAGAGCAGCAGTGATTAGTCTGCAATTAGTCTAGAACCACTCCTGGCCACCCAGGGCTAATCAATTTCTACTCAAATCAAAACGTAAATTAGGGGAGTCGTACTCTGCTTCAAATCTTCATCCTCTCTTTGATGCTCCCTGCTCCTTCCAATATTGGTGCTCAGTTTGCTCTGGCAGTTGGTTCTGACCACAGTTGGGTCATTTTTACAAGACAAACATGTAAACCACAATCACCAGCTCATTAGAAAAGTAGAAGGGATTGCTCTTTGAAAAGAGCACTTTGAAAGATCCTATTGTTTGCTTTCCCCCTGTCCCTAAAGGGGTTTCAACATACCAGCATAAGAACAATTCACAGTGGCCTCTGTACAAGTGTCTTAAGAGGGCATGGGCCTGCCATTATGCTTACAGAGAGGCAGCATTAGTATTAATAAGTGTTCATATGTGGGAGCTATACAATCCTCTACATGAGAGGGGAGAGGTTTACTTAGGACATAAGTAGATGCTGTTCCTTAGTAAGGTATACTCTGTAAACATTTATACAATAGAAAATAGTCTTTACGAGATTCTCTGGCATTTAAACAATAAAATGCCTTTATATCTTTTATCTCCCAGCCATGAGCAGTGTGGCAGCTTGTTCCCAGGCCATGGGGGCTGCTGGCTAGTGTGAATTGGGACAAACACTTCTGGGTTTTCCAGGAAACACTTTTATTATACTGCTTAAGCCCATTTCATAGCCCCCAAAAAGCAAACTATAGATATATACTTGGGGGACAGGGCTCATTTCATAGCCCCCAAAAAGCAAACTATAGATATATACTTGGGGGACAGGGCTCGGAAACTATCCTTATTTGTCTTTGAAGATGTTTTCTTCAAGCTCCACACAGCATTTTGTGAGGCTTATTCTTTCTCCTGTGTTAGTATTTTTGGAGCCTTTTTCCTTTTAAAGCTGAAGACAGCTACTTTTAAACAAATGTGCAATAAATCGTCTTTGCAGAAGTTCACACAGGACATACGCAGATGCTGTTACATAGTACAGTTAGAGTGTATAAACATTTATACAAAAGAGAACATTAAAAAAATGTATTTGACAGTTAATCACAAGTTGCTCAGGATATTAGTTTTGCAAGTACACTGGCAAGTGTGTACAGCAAAGTCTGGCAGCTGTTGATTTGGAAATAGAGTAATTGATGCTTGCATGACATTCTGGTCAGTTTTGCTATTTTTTTCATGGGCTTAGCCTTTCCAAGCATATATTGACTGATGTTCAGGAAACCACAGTTGCAGAAATGAAGCTTTTGTGGCACAGGTATTAATTGGTCTATCAACTACATAGTTAGCAGAGCAAGAATTAGGGATGTTGCACAGGTATTGCTTCCATGTCGGGAAAAACATGCACACTGCAAATATATACCAGGGCACATATTTGTCTGTTTTGCTATGTATATGGTGGGAAGTCACAATAGGTGCTAGCTTTCCAGTGTGTGTGTGCAGGTGGCAAAATTGACAAGTTTGTTTTTCACATATAATGGTGTATGTACTTTGAAAGTGTGCTCTCTTACTTGGAATATATGCATGAAAAATGTCATGTGAGATACAAAACCAAACCTATTTATACACAAGCCCTTTTTTTCTGTGATGTAATACAGGAAGCAGACATTTTAAATTCAGGCTTCTAGTGCGGGGATGAGGAACCTCTAGCCCATCCATGGGCCTGATATGGTCTGTGGGGGTTCTCCACCAGGCTTGCCAGCTTCCCCAGGCCCCACCGCTTCTCCTGACAGGGAAAAGCTCTTATCACTGCTCAGTAGCTGATTGGAGATTAGAGCTTTTTCCTGCTATGCAGTGAGAAAGGGAACCTTTGTCACTGTGCGGGGGGGGGGAGTTCTTACCTTGAATCAGCTACTGATCAGAAATTAGGGGTTTTTCTCTGAAGGTGAGAGGGGGCAGGGCCTAGGGAAGAAGCTGCTGAGTGATTAAGCACTGCTTACTTCTGAGTAGACATGCTGCTCATGCTTAATTCTGAGTAGACATACAGAAGCTTGCTATTTGGACACTACTTGAAAGTACTGCTGAGTGGTTTATTTCTGCCTGCTTTTGAGTAGACATGCAGAAGCCTTGTCCTGCTTGCTGCTGAGTAGGCTTAAAATTGCTAGTAAACACATTCTGGCCCTGCTCACTTTGCCTTTGGCCCCACCTGCAGATGGAATGCAACCCCCTAGAGTCTAGACCTTTCCCAGATTGGAATTCAGTCCTTCAGCTGAAAAAGGTTTCCCACCCTTGTTCTAGTGGATGCATATTATGATTTGTCAACAGATGTGGCCTTTAAAATGCTTATTTTCATTTGTCTTCTACTGCCTTGACCACAAAGAAACATAGCATTTGGGCTCTCCTCATGGGCTGTGACCCTTCCTACAATAGAACACTGCAACATTTAGTATTTCTAAGAAAATGAAATTGCAATTTTTAAACACACACAGTGCTTTTTTTCTGGAGAAAAGGGTACCGGAACTCTTGGATTACATTTCCTCGGGAGTAGATGGCGATTAAATTGTAATGCAATTCATAGAAGAAAAGGTGCTGGAACTCAGTTCCGGTGAGTTCCACCAGAAAAAAAGCCCTGAACACACATATGATCTTATTCCTAAGAAAGGGGAAAGTAGGTGGTGGTGGTGGTGGAGAACAGGTTTTGGGTAGCTAAGAAGGTGACTTTGCAGATGCAAAATGCTTTTTACTTGGGGGCACACCAATGTAGCTAATTCTAGATGGTTGCTTCTAGGGGAAAATGGCTTTGGGAGGGGGCAGTTTTCAATGAAATGGTAAAGAAGAGGTGTCACTTCTTCTCTGCAAGTTCCCTCTTCTGTGGGGTTCCAATCGTGTTTTCAAAGGTGTACATGTGTCTGGAACTCCATGTGGGAATGCAGCTGTGTGGAGTTGTAGTAGAAAAGTGAGGGCAAGAGAACTATTAAGCATATGTGTCTGCACCCTGTATTTTGGCCCTAACACAGCCTCTTTTTTTGCATGTAGCAGTACTTGTGTCCAAAAACATCAGTGCCAAGGTATAGCACTTTATTGATAGGAACTGATTCCCAGGGAAATTGCTTAGCAGTCCAACTCTAATCCAGTTGGTGGCAACAATTATGTGAAAAATTAAGTCTTAGAATCCTGAAGCTAATCTGTTTTAATAGTGGCTGCTGTAAAATGGAGCTTCTCTAAGGACTTTAAGTGGAATTGTGGGGGCATTTTAGTTTTAGTGTCTTGTACCTGATATAGCTCAACTGTCTGATATCAGCATTCCACATCCACACTTTATTACACATTCCCAATCATGTTCTATTGTTAGTTTAACCTTCTTTACTACAAAGGTATGTCTGATAGTTTTTTTACTCTAGGTATGTGGAACATCCAATGTATGGCCAGTCAGAAAGCACTATGAAAGATGATCCAAGATCTTTTAGGGTTTTCCTCTAGAAAACTAGCTGAGTTACATTCATGGTACGAGTGGGAAGTATCTCATGCCTGCTGTGTCTAGTTTGGTTTCTTGTCACTATTTTTTGTTCTTTCTGTGCCACTGGTGTTGAACATTTGTGAAAATATCTCTTTGCTTAAATAGCTTTGACTTAAAGTTAATATTTATTTGCAGTGTTGTCTTCTGAAGCTTTTTTGTACTTGTGTTCTTGTAGTATAACTTTTAATATACATCTGAGAACTTTGTAGTCATACAGATGCAGCTGTCTGCATTTTGTTCTGCCTTTCTTCTGCTGACTCAGTAAGTGATACTATAGTCCTTCTACACTTTTTTATGTTGACAGGTTTTATTCTGATAGCTGAAAGTACAATTTTCCACATTTCCCCCCCTTTTAGTGAGGAAAGATCAGCAATCCATACTAAAAAAACCTGATTAGACTTTCTCACTTCAATGAGCCAGATTCAAGGAGGACTGTCAAATAATTAAGGATGCAAATCTTGACTATTAAGATTTGTGATTTTTAGATTATTGAGAAAACCTTGGGCCTACAGTTGATTAGCACCGTTGTAATGGCTCTGCAATTTTGATCCAATATCATATTTTGGTGTAATTCTTGATATAAAATGGAGAGGAGCAAGGAGGATTATGTAAGCCGCCTTGGGTTCCTTGCAAGAAAAAGGGCGGGATAGAAATATAATAAATAAATAAATCCTTTATCTTAAGCATTTTTGTCAGGATCACACTTCAGAGCTTGTCATCTTTACACAAGAACCTGTCTTAGCTATAGAGTGTACCGTTCTATTTTGGGCTATTTTTGTGTTGCATTTATCTATCCAGTCTTATTGCCTGTATAATCCCTTTTCCGTATTACATAACCATTGGTACTGGCTAGTGACAGTGAAGTAAGCAAGAGAGAGAGAGTGTGGAATCTGAAGTCCTAGCCATTTTGAAAACTGGCGATTAAAATGGTATTCTTCGAGGTAGACTCCCCAGTTAAGCACATAGGATAAATATACAATAACCAATTCAAAAGGACTTGTGTTGTTGTTGTTGTTGTTGTTGTTGTTGTTGTTGTTGTTGTTGTGTCTGCCCAACCTAGGCTTCAACTATTCTGAGATTTATTCAGTCAAATCCAGCACTTTCATCAGTCTTTTCTTCCATTCTACCACCTAGTCCAAAACCAAAGATGGCCCAAATCTGTCATCAGAGGGCCCCAGGTATCCAGCATCAAAAAGGCCACAAGCCCTATTGGGTATCTTCCCAACTCTGGTCTCTAAATAAGAATTGTTTGGACAACACATCGCAGCTTGTCAGTGGGTTATTTAACCCACAATGAGCTGCGGCACCCATGGGTGCCAAATCGCATATCCACCCCCCACTCAGGGCTTGTCACTTCATGTGAACCCAATGAGCGAGAGTTACTCAAGGGTCAAACAACCCTCGCATAACCCTAAAACAGACCATGGGTTATACAAGGGTTGTTTAACAAAATGGCAGCCATACGTGCCCTGCATGCACTGCAGTCTCACTGTGGGCTGTCATGTCATGCAAACAGCTCCTTTATGTTGTGATAATTGTACTGAATAGGGCTTGAACATTTTGTTTGCCTTACTGTAGAATTACTGCCATCTAGCCCATGTCTTCCAAGTTCCTTTGTGCCATCAGCAATCTGAGTCATACCCCAAATTAATAATATGTTTTGACACTCCAAAGTAAAGGAACAATAACGAAGTGGGCATCCAAAATAAATTCTACAATATTAACTCATTCCTTATATAAAAGCAATAAACACTGATGGTGCAATATAATAGTAACACATATTATACTTAAGCTGGAAGCATGCCCCATCCAATATCCTCTTCAAGCTTAGCAATTAGGATATTTTCTAAAGGGCATTCCCTAATACTGCATTTGAAATGTATTGTTGGAGTTCTGTTCAGATTATTAGTGTGTTTCTAAGCGAGCTAGTCAGTCCCATTAAGCTTTCAAATGCATGGTATGTCATAATTTATGGAAATATTAACCCACATCACAACTATGCATTATAATTTGCAGTGCTGTTTCAGTGCTGATTCCAGCTTATGAAAATCCATGGGCCAGGTAATAACTATTTTAACTGCAGCTTTATTTTCTCTACTTGAAGTGCAGCTCTCTAAGACCCAGATATTTTCCTTACAATACTCCAATAAAAGATGAACCCTTCTTGTCTTCTGCACTCATCAGAATTGCTAGAAATAGTGAAGCTATTCTCTACAGGCAGAAAGCAAACATGACTTCTGTATAATTCTGTGTCGATATCGCAGTTGTCCGCACTGTTCTTGACTCTTCCTTGGTTTCTGCTTATGTAATCTTTCTCTTCTCTCCATGTTTTTGTTTTTGTTTTGCTTCCCAAGGGCATGATGATGCGGTTTTGAAAAGTGTGGATAGTTTTAGCTTTCTCCATCACCCAGTTCATCAGAGGAGCTTAGAGATCCTGCAAAGATGCAAGGAGGAGAAGTACAGTAAGGCGCCATATCCCACCATCTCTCTGACATGACACTCACACACAGCAGGAAATGGAAACCAGGAGCATACTGAATAGCAAGGGGGCAGCCATGATCAGAATTTCCTAATATAGAACCTGAAGTCATCTTGAATGATAGACCACTTAGAACATGGGAAAGATTTTAGTGCTCTCCTACTGGGAATTTCTAGGCAGGCTGGGACCTAGAGGTTTGAAATGGATGCTCTGAATTTTATCTTAATCATAAAGGCATCTCCAGTATTTGAGCCTGGCTAGGGCATGGAGTCATTTTACGAAAGTAATTACATGTTGATGTCCTAGGTATCCTAAGAGTTTGATGGTTAAAAACTTTTCAATAGCAATTACTTGTAGACACTTGGAAGAATAGCTAGTTTTTTTCCAGTGGAATTGACCAAATTATGGTCTCCTTCTTTTTTATATAATAGCATCCACATATAGATTTTTAAAAATCCTCTTGAAGACACCTGCAATTTTCTAAGATTTTAGTGTAGCTTGTAAGACCTGTTATGCCCTCACAGGATTTCCCTCACATAAGAGAATAGTAGAGATGCACTTGGTCTCCATTTCCTTCTCCTCACTTCTGTTTGTTACATAATGAACTAGTCCTGCATGAAAACCAGGCCCGTTTGCCTTTGTTACTAATGATGGCTGGATTCCTGTTGTGGGAGGAGAAGGGGTCCAGCAGCATGAAACATAACACCCTCTGCCATAAAGAGTAGCGCATGGTGTTTCAGCGTTATAACTACACTGAGAGCCTACTGAAGGGTGCCATGATGCTAGCTTGCTCATTAAACAGCTTTGCATATGCAGTAATGATTTCACCTTAATGATCAGGTGCATCACTATTGGAGACTCTTCAAATAGGAGATAAAAAGTTTGCCTGACTACTTGTAGAGAAAATGATCCAACTTTTCAAGAAGCTTTAGAACGTTGAGTCCCTAGAAAGGTTTAAGCCTTGTGCCTTCATAGACCTCTGTTTAACATTTTGTTGTACCATAAAGGTTTATAGAGATGCCACATTGCTGAATCTTAATAAAGGAAATGCCTCTCTCTCATGTATATGTTGAGTACCTCCTGGAGTATCATCCCCCACAAAGGTTGGTGCTCCTTCTGAATTGGGATATGGATGGTAAGTGTTGACTTCCAAGGAGTCCTTTGATTTTGAAGGCTGAACCAATGGTTTGAGTTGAGGGAAGAGTTGCATGGGTCTGACATAATATTGATTTCCCCATATGTTTCACACTGTGTTTTGAGTATCTGAATATATAATATGTAATTAACCAGAGAGCTTTGCAACAGCCTCCTCTAAAATCAGTTTGGGATGGAAGTGTGTAAGAAGTGCCCTGCAGTTGGACAAAGGTCCATCTAGTCCAGCATTCTCTTTTCAGCAGCATCCAGCCAGATGCCTGTGGGAAGCTTGAAGCCAACAGCCTTCCACTGTTGTTTTTCTTCAGCATCTGGAATTCAGTACGATACTGCCTTGGAATATGGAAGCTCCATCTACCCACTATGGTTAATAGCTCTTGATTGGACATATTCTCCATGAATGTATCTAATCCTTTTTTAAACCAAAACAGGCATCAAAACCTGGTAGCCATCACAATATTTTGTAGTAATGAAATCCATAAGCAGTTTTATGCTTTCTGTGAAAATGTGCTTTCTTTTGTCTGTCCTGAATCTACTGCTAATCAATTTAATTGAGCAACCTCAAGTTCTAGTGTTGAGAGAGGCAGAAAAAAATATCTGTCCACTTTACACAACTTTCATAATTTTGAAAGCCTTTACCATGTCTCCCCACCACCATTTTTTTCTCAACTAAAAAGCCCCAAACACTTCAGCCACCTTTCCCCATTAGGGGAAAGTGTTTTACCCCTCAACTACTTTCATTGTTCTTTTCTCTAACTTTTTTGGCTCTACAGTATCTTTGAGATGGGGTGACCAGAATTACACACAGTATTTTCAAACGTAGTCATACCATAGGTTTTGTATAAGGGATTATGATGATTTTCATAGATTTCATAGATCATAGAGCTGGAAGGAGCCTACAAGGCTATCGAGTCCAACCCCCTGCTCAATGCAGGAAACTAGAGGAGGGGTCTCCCATTCAAGGAATAACCAGGCCTGACCCTGCTTAGCTTTCCACACTCAGACAAGCTGAGCCAGCGTAAGCCACAGGCTTGCATGGCTGTCTTTATCACTTTGCACTTATACTGAATCTCATATGCCATTTTGTTGCCCGTTCTTCCAGTTTGGATCGGTTCACAGGGAGAATGCAGATGACCATTATCAAGTCGTAACTTAACTGTGTGTGTGTGTGTATGTAAATCAGTCATTCTGCCAAGTGGTGTGAAACATACAACTCCCTTGATTTCTTATCAGGTGTGTAAGGCATTGCCAAAATATGTTTAAAAGAAGCATTAGTTGTACTACAGTGCCAGCAATTATCTGTATTAGACAAACCCTTATTAAAGAGACATTATGCTGTTCAATAGACATGAAACAAAAGTTTTTGCTGAGTAAGACACAGCCTAAGATCCATAGACGCAACAAGTAGATGCCAAAGCACTGATCCACTGATCAGGCATTTTGTGGTGGTGCCCACAGCAGTTTCTCAAATTCCCAGATGTGCCCATGGGTTGAAAAGGGTTCGGGACCTCTGGTGTAAGGTATGTTATGATTTTCCTCCCTACTTGGCAGGAGAATACAGGCAACTGGCTTACCAAGTGGTTATATACAGTTTGCTTAGTTACTATTTGACAAATGATCTTCTGTATTTATTGACAGTCTGCTCGGGATGTTACCACCCTGAATAGATTTCATGTCTGCAAACTTGGCTGTATGTCTGCTCACCACTAACTTCAGGTCATTTATGAATAAGTAGCACTGATCCCAGTAAGATCTTTGGGTGATTTCATTGCTTGCTTCCCTCCAATTGATCCCTTCCCTCTATCCTGTTTTTTTAACCAGTTATTAGTCCACAAGAGGACCTGTCCCCTTAAGCCAGGGGTGGCAACCTGTGCCCCCCAGATGTTGCTGGACTGCAGCTCATATCATCCCTCACCACTGGCTGGCTACAGCTGATGGGAGCTGCAGTCCAGCAACATCTGGAGTGCCAGAAGTTGTCTACCTCTTCCTTAACCCACGATTGCTGAATTTTCTTGGAGCCTTTATTGAGATCCTTTGTCAAAAATGATGCTCCAGATAAATAATTTAGATTAGATAGATGCTACAAGAGAAATAGTTTAGTTTACATATACTAATTTTATGTTCTGAAATGATTACTTTCCTAGAAAAATGTTACAGCGTAAGTTGATTCTGGCCAAACATAACAAGATCACTCAATTTCATATCTCACCATGAAGTTAGAATTTTAGTTTGCTGCATCACCTAACATAATAACGTAACACTTTGGTAATCTTTATCTTAAGGGCAAATTTGTGGTCCTTAGAGCTGCAGTTGTTACATGTAATAGGTCTGAGAAAGATTTATTATTTCTTTCATCTCAATTTTTAAGATCTTTGTGGTCAAATAATAAGCAGTAATGCTTGGTTTTACTTCTAGGGATTGAATAGTAATTTTGCAAGTCTGATTTCTGTGTCTTTTCATACTAGATATTCTAAAGATATGTTTCCATTGGTGCTTTAAGTTTGCCCCATATTGCACACTAGCTGTTGCCCGTGGCTGCACTCGCGTGGATTTTAGGATTTGGTACAATGGAAAAGATACAGTGTCTCTGACTGAAAGTGTAACGTTTAGGCTGGGTGCTGGCAGCAGAAAACTTTTCTGACAGAAATATCTGATCTTAAAGAAAAATCTGGTTAATCCTGAGAGTCTACAGGTGATGAAGAGTGACCGTGCCAAGTTTGGGGTAGATCCATCAAAACGTGATGGAGTGGAGCCTATGCGAGGACACCCCACACACAACAGTCATTCGGTCATTTAAAAAGTTTCCCTCCCTTTTCACCCCCTCAGAGAACATTCTAAATGGCCTAGGGGAGATTTGCATACCCACCCCTATTCCCCCCTGCAGGAATTCATATGAACATTCTAAGTGTCATATGAGCTATTTGCATAACTGCTCCTATTGGCTCCTGCAGCAATTATGAGGTGAGGCCGATTTGCAGAACTGCTCCCCTGTTGTTTTGCCCATAGGATATGAGAGTGGGGCGATTCCCCCCCCCTTTCACCCTCTTAGGGATGGAATTTCCAAAAATCCTTCCTTAGTGGGTGTCTACGTCATAAAAGCAATGTCCCTTCAAAATTGCACGTTCCTAGATTAAATGGTTGAGCTGGGCGTTGATGAGTCAGTCAAAATCAGTCAGTCAGTCAGGACACCTTTTATATACCGTATATAGATTCTCTGTAGGGTAGCTTTGCTGATGTTCTTACTTTCTGAAGCAAGGAAGCTATGTGAAATACATAGGGTATGTTGAAGTTACAAACTTATATTAGTAGCATCCAGGCACTTGTTTTTCCAAGGGTTTCTGGTGTTCATATAGTTTGCATTTAATAATAATTTTATAATAATTATTAATAATCTTACCAGAGGTTTGTCTTTTAGTAATTCTATTTTTTTCTTGTAAATAATTTAGTGTATCTTGATTATGAAGGCAAGTGCTTTTAATGCCAGGCAAGCTTGACTGACAATTTTCTTTCTGTTCCTGGAAATAGAGATTTGATCTGTTCTTGAATTATTTTAAAATAGGACCAGTATGTAGGATTACAAGTAGATTCTGTGGCAACCCAAATGACTAGGATATAGCTTCCCTTACTTTAAGAGTGCAGGTCAAAAATATTGCATCATATTACCAGCCATGGCTCCTCCTTTACAATCTTTCTCTCCTCTCCCTCCCCCCCCCCCCCCGCCCTCCATTCCTAGCATGTACCATTTTCAGCACATGTTGCAGTTTGGTCCTTTTTTCATTCAGCACAGTGAATTTCTTTCAGCACTAACTATTTTGTTGATATGCTGCTACAGGTATTGCCCGGAAACGTCCAAGAACACCCCTTTCAGATCTGCAGGGAGTTAACACTATCAATGAGAAAAGCCAACGGTAATTTAAAATACATGATAAGTGAACCTACTGAAGAAAGAGCTCTACATATGAAATCATGACTGTTTTTTAATCTAGATCTTTAAAAAAAAAATCTGGTATTTTCTTTTCCATTTTTTGTGAAAGCTAAAAAAATAAAGTGTACTTGTTTCCCACTTCTCAGTGATGCATATGGAGTTGGCTGGAATAGCAGGATGGCCGTCCGACAGAGCCGACTCTCCAGCAGTTTCCTTGACAAAGATGGGATATTTGTGAATTCAACTAACAGCAAGCTCTTGGAGAGAGCCCATGGCATTCTCATGTTAGTGCATATTTTTCCTTTATTCCAAGGATGCATTGATCTATAGGGACAACAAATATGGGACAAGCCAGGGTAAAAGAGATCCCTGTTACTCTTCAGTGTCCATCGTCTGAGGGCACAAATTTACCATTTGAAGATTCTCAGTCACGATTTATCTTTAAACCAGAGAGTCATTCCAGTTTCCTAGCATTATTGTTCAGTAACACGCAAGTCAAGATTAGTGACTAGGTAAAGTAGTTATAGTCCTTGACCCTGCAGAGAAGACCGCTAGGTGCACTTGGGGCACTGGAGAATGATTATGTAGACTCCAGTACCCTGGGTACTTTAAACTGGAGATGGAGACAACCTGTGAGCTATTCTGGGCACACAGCACCCCTTAAATGTTAATGCTTAAAATATGCAAGTGAAATTGTTCAGTGTCTGGGTTAGATGAATTACTCATCAAGGAATATAGTGTTGTCCTTTACTTCATAAAGAAATGTGTCCCAAGGTGTTGAGTGGGTTTGAAAAAAGGCTTAAGGAACGTAGTATCCTTTCAAAAGGATTGGTATCCTTTCAAAAATTTATGCACACTTGCATTCAAAAATTAAAATGCATAGAAGAAGCAATAAGAGAAAAGAGTGCATAAGTCTAAGGCTTGTTTCAGACTTGTTCCAGATTTGTTCATGTAGCGCCATGTTACCTGTTACATCTGAAGCAAGCCTTTGTCTCATGAAAAGTCTACAAATTTAACTGTACACCCCTGTTGCTTTAATATGGATTTTATGATATTTCTTAGGAGAAACAAGAACTTCAAAGCCAAGCCAAGCCTTCCAAAGGTAAGAGGATTCAAATATTCTGTGACAAAGCATTGGTAATGTATATTAATTAGGGTCACTTCATGCATGTTGTCTTTTTATACAGATATTGCTATCTGTGTATAAACATGTTCAAAGAAGTAGCCCTTCATTAACATTAGTTTGTGCCAGAGTTTTGGGGTTGATTTAACTTGAACCTCTAAACTGCAGATTTTTTTTTTAAAGGATCAGGCTTCAAACATAGTTTATGAAATGCTACTAGCATCAATTGAGGACCTTTTGCAGTTAGTTTACTTTTCTGTGTGTGGTCGCTGTTCCTTCAATTTGTCCTCTAAATATTTTACTATTTCAGCAAATAAAATAAAACAAAGGACACTTTTTTTGTAATGGTCACATTTCACTATTATTGAAAGATCTTCACTGGCTTCAGGTGCTTTTCCAGGGACAATTCAAAATGCTAGTTTTCCCAAATAAACCCCTAAACAGCTAGGGACCACCTTTTCCTGTATTAACCTGCCTGTATGTTGAAATAATATACTGAGGCCCTTATCCCAGTACCTCCACCTTCAAAGGTTAGGTGGGTAGATCCCAGGGGTAGGGTTTTTCCTGTGGTGGTGCCCCAGCAATGGAATATCCTCCCTGTACACATTAACCTGGCACCTACTTTGATTTCTCTTAGATGTCAGGTGAAAACTTGTTTACTAAAGCCTTTGGTTTTTAATTGCAGATGGCTGTAGGTTTTCATCTTTGTTCTGCTGGTTTTAGGCTCTGTATATGTATTTTTAATTTGGTTGTCATCTTAGTTTTGTTTTGCCTTTAATTTTTATGAGCCACCTTGAGCTTCAGTTTGATGGAAAGATGGAGCAAAATTCTTATAAATAAATGCTGTGCAGTTCTTTATTGTAGTTGCCGTTGTTTAGTGCCCGGTGTTGAGGCATGTTCAGAGTTTGTAGCCATACACTTAGCATTTCCACAATTCACTGTACAGTTGACTTCTTGTATGGATTTATGTTTGTGTCTACTCAATATTCTCACAACCAAACTTAACTTCTGCTTCTTTATTTTCTCAGCACTTGCTAGAGGTGAAATCACTCAAGCATTTGACAAATCTGACTCTCCATGACCGTATCACAAAGTCTCTTCTCCATCTTCACAAGAAGAAAAAGCCCCCAAGCATCAGCGCACAGTTCCAGGTCATTTGCAATTTTTAATTTCAAGAAGTTTTAACTCCAGGAAAAACATGATGTGGAAATTTGGCTTTGGGAGGCTCTGTTTTCAATGGAAATGAAAATGGGATGGAAGATTTGATTTATTGGAACAGATCCTCCTACCTGCTATTTGACATTTTGTTAAAATGCTTTGCTTGAGTTCCCAATTTTCTTGTTTTCCCTGGGTATCCCATTAACTAATTATATATCACTTGATTTAGAAAAAACCCCAAAAAATTATTTTTTTTGAGTTCCTGATTACATTTTTAAGTAAGGAAGTACCATTTTGCTTTGGGTTAGTTAGCAGCGGGATAACAGTTTGTGCCATGGGACTAATTGCTACATTGCATGTACTCAAGGGAACTGGGAACGCTTAAACTGAAATACAGAAATTGTAGATCTAATTAAATATATGGGTGCAAGAACAGGTTAGTCACTTGAAAGTGACCAGAAGAATAGCCTGATATTGATGGACTTTGTGGAAGACAAAGCTTGTGCACACAGACAAACTCTACTATATAGTCATGTGATTTGGTTTGGTTTTGGAAGTCAGAGCCACTTTAGACAGCCATAGATGGCCCAAGAGGCCTGTGTCAGCCAGACAGTAAATTCCCTAGCTCTTTATGGGCTTTACCTAAGTTAGTTAGGCATCTGACCTGCATTAAGGAAAGGACTATTACAAGCCAAGTTTAGAATGTCTTTTAAAATTGCTTAGACATCATTACAGTTACTATTTGATCACTGGAGAAGTATCTTGCTACTTTGCTAACATATAAGACAGGAACCTTTTTCAGTTAGGGTGTAGAGTCAGAAGTAACTGCTTGCTTGTCTCACAGTTCAGGCTCATTGCTTGTGGCTTTTGGAGTGAGTTGGGGTTGACATCCAGCTGCTGTGTGGAATGTGCCTGGAATCACAGTCTACTCAATGGCATATTGTGCAGAGTGTAGCAAAGCCATTTTTCATGTCCTTGCATGCTACAATAAGAGACAACATTATCACAGTTCCTATTTCATGTGTGCTGTAAATTACAGTTTAAAAGCAAGATTAGGGGAGGCTTGGCAAATGTTAACCAAGAAGTAATTGTTGCAGAAGCCAATTTTGTAATTTACTCTCTATTTTAGGCATCACTTACCAAACTGATGGAGACCCTTGGCCAGTCAGAGCCCTATTTTGTCAAGTGCATTCGCTCTAATGCTGATAAGGTAAATACTTCCCCAATTCCAAGTGATCTGCAACTAAAATCAATGTTTGGCTGGATTGTTACAGGAGAGACCTTAATAATTCAAAAGCTTTTGAAAGTCTAAGTTTCACTAACAAAAGAGTATAATAAAAAGGTAACTTCTTCCCTTATTATATTTCATCTTGTTTTTTGAGATTAGCATAGCAATTCTCTGAACACCAACCTGATTTATATCAACATGAATCCAACTAGTTTTAAGTCTTTCCCTTCACACAAGGAAAAGTAAAATCCCATCCCATAGAGTTTAAGTTTGTCAGTTTAAGAATCATTAGTCAACTGTCTTGATTTTGCTCAAGTGGTTAAAATAAATATTGTGCTATCTCATCAGGGATTATATTTTGTGCATTATTTAATTAATATAGTAGTTTCTTATGACTTAATACCATGGGCAAAGATGGTATTTAGAAAAATCATCTTAATTACTTTGAATCAAAAGTGTAACTAGATCAGGAGCAGACAAAATAAGGGCCTCTGGTTCCCTGAGCCTGCACGATCCAGTGATTGCCTGTGCAGTTACTTTATAGATAATATAATTTTAAATAACTTTATCTTAATTGTGAATTAGAGTCCAACTTGTGTTTGAGGTGCAGAGATCTGGCTAACTGTTGTTGAAAGCTTCCACTCCCAGCATAGACTGCATATAAGATGTCACCAGTCTTAAATATACTTTCAAAATTGAAAGCTCTTGGCAAAATCAAGTTTTAAACTGATTCACTAAATGCATGTTAAATTTGTAACATGCATTTAGTGAATCAGTCTGTTAATGAATAATGCTGGTGGGTCTGAAATTGCTTCTTACAGGATTTCTTGGCAAGCACTGAAATATTATAAACTATATAAATGAGTCTTGTAGTCTAAAACCAGCATGCTTCAACAGAAAGAGAAGCAATGTCATATCCCATTGCTGTTAGACCCGTGCAGACATAACTTTCCTGATACCATAAACCATAGCTAGAAAATCATAAGCGGACCGCAATCTCCCATGCTCCCATTATGTCTGCACAGATGTTAACACTAACCATGGTAAGCTATAACCAGAGTTTGCATACTCTGATTTGAAGCTAACCATGGTTAGTATTAACATTGGTGTAGATTAATGCACTATTGTTAGGCTTGAAAAGTGGGGTCGAATTTGCATGTTGAGAGGGGAGCAAGTATCATGTCTGCATTGGGCCTCTGTGAAACCAGAAAAATTCAGCTGAAGAGAAATGTGCCCAAGTTTTACTGAACAGAATTTCTATAATAATCTAAAGGAGTTGCAAGCCCATATCACAACTAGAATGACATTATTCTTTTAATCTCTGTTAGTTTAAATCATTCATGCAAGCCTGCTTACCTGGATGAGCTTGCAGTCAGTATTGAAGTGCTTGGCCTTGTATGTTTCACTTTTTCAGCTTCCCCTGAGGTTCAGCGATAACCTGGTGCTTAGGCAGCTACGGTACACTGGAATGCTAGAGACGGTGCGCATTCGGCAGTCAGGATACAGCTGCAAATACTTTTTCCAGGTCAGATTATGTTTATTCCGTTCTCCCAAAGATTACTAGTGCAATGGGCCTCAAGTTTCATCAGTTGGGCAGTGCCTTGATTTAAGTGTAGGTGAATGCACAATTTAAAGAAGTTTATGAAAGTCTCATTGCTGGAACTAGTCATGCAACTGGCAGAGCAAATATCCATCATGAATTAGTGCCTGCAGGCATATAAAGCTATGGCTGGGCATGTTTCTTGTGAGCTACATCTACCCATTTGGTACGTTTGCTTGCTAAAAGTTGAGAGGATTGAGAGGTAGACATGCAGTCAATGTAGGAAGGGCGGGGGGGAACAGTGGGATCTTTAGAGATGAATAATATAGAAACATGGTTCCAGAAAATATTGATAGGATTTTATTTCTGTTTGTGGGAAGTGTCTGTAAAAAAGAAAACAAAAAAGCATACAGAAGGCATCCGCAAATCAACATGTTAGTCGAAGAATATATTTTCATGTTTCTGCTACAATGGTCTTGTGCAGTAAGCTACTTAGAGTGAGCTACCCAGAGTGTGGGCTTCTGTTGCGCACCTTTGCAAACATGATCCACACAAAGCACAAAAATAATCTAGTCGTCTTCATAGTCTCTGTATATCACACATATGGGCTCTGCGCCTGCATGGAACCTCAATCAGGAACGTTCTATAGCTGAGAAGTTTTTGGTGGGAACCCTCCCCCACTATCCCAGTGGGAATGTCCCTGGTGGATTCACACCTATTTCCTTCAGTTCTCTTTTGACCACCATAGTTGTAGGCTTGTAGGGAACTTGCTCTGTTTGTCCACTATTTTCTGGAAAAAAATAGATCTACCTGAGTGTCTGTTTCCTAATTCCATCTTTTTGTTATTGTCATCTTTATTGTATTACCTTTATTTTATTTGAGTTGGTTTTCGCAATCTCTGCAATCACCTGAGGGCATATAGCCCTTCAGACTTTGTTTCAGAAGTGTGCCTGTTGTGACATACCGTTCTTTCTGCAATTTTGCATTAGGACACAGAACCCTCCTCCCATAAGTCAGCTTGCTACTCATCCATATATATCTTGCTACTTACCCACATATGTGATGCATAGAGACTATGAAGAAGAAAGACAGGTTGCTTACCTGTAACTGTAGTTTTTCGAGTGGTCGTCTATGCATTCACATAGCCCACCCACCATCCCCACTTCGGTGTCTATATCAGTGTTGATACTGAGGTTCCCTTTGACTCCGAGGCCACAATTGGCAGTCTCAGAGAACTGAGGGAAGAGGCAGGAACCAACTAGGGACATGCACACTGGACAGTGGGGAGGGTTCCCTCCAAAAGATTTTCAGGTATGGAAGGTTCCCAATTGAGGCTCCGTGCAGGTGCATGCAGAGACCATACGTGTGAATGCACAGATGACTACTCGAAGAACTACAGTTACAGGCAAGCAACCTGCCTGTTTTAAGAAGGAATCTTATTCCTTCCTTAGCTTTATTTTCCATAGATATAAGCTTTTTTCTGAAGCTACAAATCACCTGTGATTAGACAGGTGTGCCAACTCCACCTCCTCACATAGATTGCTCATTATTTTTGCAGGACACTTTTCCATTTTATACTTTGGCAGGCTCCCAAAAACTGATGTTATCTACTCACTCCAAGTTATTCTTTCTTTCTTTCTTTTTTTCTTTCTTTATTATTACTTCCTGAAATAATCTCTTTTTATTAACCCCTCTGCAGTTTACTCTGTAGAAGGGATTTGCAGAACCTCCTAGTTCCATTCATACAGAGATACTACTATCTTGTTCTGTGGTTCGTTGAGACTCGCAGGAGAAGCTGGTAGCGTCTGTCGGAACAAGGCGGGAAGAAAATAGTACCTTGGATAGCTCCAAGTGGGTACTTCAGGCAGGACGTTTGTTGTAGGAGCAGGTAGCTAAGGCCAACTGAAGCGTTATGTCAGCTAACAAGACCTGTGGTATGGTCAGCTTTGCCCCTCCTGGATGAGCTGACTGGGCTGTTAAAGACTTTCAGCTGATTTTGTAGCCTGAGACTTCTGCAAGGCTGGGGAGATAGAGTTTCTGCCAGGGATTCATCCCCTGAGCCAGAGGATGATGGCAGGACTATCCTCTGGCCAGGAGGGCCCTAAATAAGGCACTGACTGTCCTACCCCAAAGGAGGTAGCCTGTGCCTCATCAGAATCCTCTGCTAGGGGGCATGGCAGCTACTTCATAAAGGGCAGATCCTGCCATGACATTTCTCCTCTACCATGGAGAAATGTTTATGTTAAGCTGGAATGTAAAATCTGTGTGAATTTAAAAAAAATATTTGTGTGTGTATGATACGTTGATTATGAGACTTGTTTGGAAAATCTGTGTAGATTTTTGCATTCCAGCATAACATTTTTCACACAACCTCCAGGGGGCAGGGGATATCATCTCAAAGAGGGAAAAACACTTGAGTGCCATTCTGATTAATTCTGTCATGTAAACCAGAGAACCATGAAAATAATAGGCAGTGAAATTGTAAATACCCTGGTGTTTGTAGTGACAATCCTTTTAGGTTTGCATACTCAAATGTGTTTCCATAGATACAGTTGACCAACATAGAATCATAGAATAGTAGAGTTAGAAGGGGCCTATAAGGCTATCGAGTCCAACCCCCTGCTCAATGCAGGAGATGAATTCTTATAAAATGACAAAATGCGTGTTTACAACTTAACAATGCACTGGTGGGGGGTCTTACTTTTCCAGGACTTTATAGACCATTTTCATGTTCTTCTCCCACGAGCCACTATCCCATCTAAGCAAAACATCCAAGATTTCTTCAGGAAAACAAAAACAAGTACAGACAATTATCAAGTGGGGCGAACAATGGTAAGTTCCAAGTATCAGCTCATTGTTCCCTGACACAACATTACAAGGGGTCTTCTGAGTGTGAACAGATAGTACTGCGTATGTGTGTTGCTTGCTGCCATAGCCCAAGTCAGATCTTTCAGGAACACAATGTCTGTTAGAGCTGAGGAGGACACTCCCCTCCCCAAGTAGCAAGTCCTTCCTTAGTTCATTTCTGACTATCTGAACAGCAGTTGGAATTTCTTCCTAGGGAGCAATTATTATCCTGAACTAAAAGTGACCATGGTTTTCCTTTAAAAGGTCTCTGTGTTTTTCCTTCTAAGGCTTATCTTTATTCAAGATATTATCTTCAATTTTGTAATGTCCCCTGACCCTTTCTGGTATTATTTATTTGTATATTCCTTCAGATCGTTGATGGATGTAACCCCCACAATGCAGGTTTGAAAGATTCCATACATGCAGGCCATGACCTCTGTGAGAGATGAATTTCAGGTACCTGGGGATAGGACTCAAACTGACCTCTCTGTGAGCGTCAAGAGAGGCAGGCAGAATCAGCTCTTTTAAATGTACTTTGTCACTTGCACAGTTGCAGGTATTTTAGCAGAAATCCTTTATAGGTGCCTGTTTATTCACATTGGCTACATTAGAATGTTTTAAAAGTGGCGTTAATCAATCTGATCATGAATGAATATGGATTTTTTGTTCTCTTATTGCTCTCATATTGTGTGTTAGGTTTTTATGAAGGAGCAGGGGCGGCAGCTTTTACAGGGTCTGCTGCATGAGGAGGTGTTGCGAAGGATCACCCTGTTGCAGAGCTGGTTCCGCACTCTACTCTACAGAAGGCGTTTTCTGAACTTAAGGCAGGCAGTTATTGTCATACAGGTGGGTGTCAATAGCAAGCTTTTCATTAATTTAGGACCTTTTGCAAATCTGACTTCATCTCAAGACAGAAGCTGTTTTTTCTGTAGCATAGTCTAAAATTTATGCTGTGAACAGATTGTGCCACCTTGTCCACGGACATGCAAAAGAGATACTTCTGGATGGGTGATAATGGGGAGACGGAATAGAGGCTAAGCCATTATTAGGGACCCTGAAGCCACTACAATTTAAAAATAGATTTGGATGGAGAGCCTCCCATCCAGTTCCCAGCATAGGTAATCCACCAAGGCAACCAAAGCAGTCTCAATCCCATATCCTAGTCAAAGGCTCAATTGAAATGGGTTCAGATAATCAGTATCATCCGGATGCATCTGGAGTTGCTCTCTGGGGAAACCAAAGCAGGAAATATAGGGACTCTGTCCCTGGAAACACCCTGGTATAGGTGCCAGAGTAGAGCGGAGAAGCGTGCTAAGAAGGAGTCACAAGGAACAATATTAAAGCCAATCAAACTCTAAGTGTGAGGGATGCTTAAACCAAAAAGCATCCCTTTTCCAAAAAGGAAAAAAAAAGAACATTGATGCCCAAAGTCCAAGCCAGTTATAGTTTGAACAAAAGAGAACAAAGAGCTCATTGGCTCAAAGACTAGACCCAGGGTGGGTTAAAACAAATGGAACGCTAGTTTGGTTCTGGCAAACTTAGGACTTCAGAAGGTTCCTTGGGCTTAGGCAGGTTCCTTGGGCTTAGACAGGTTGCTTGGCTCTTAATTGATTTTCATCTAGCTGGGTATAAAAAGTAGTGTAGCACAATATTCAGAACGAAAGGGGTCATCAAGGGTGCTCCAGGTAGTGCTTGACCTGGATGGACGCTGGGGACACTTTAGGATTGGGCCATTTTTCTTGCCAGGCCTTCTGACTGGCCAATTCAAAGGTATCCTCATGGTTTAATTGACTGGGTGGTAGCTTGGCAGTCAGGCAGGCATTTGCATGTTTTCTGTGGTCACAGGGAACAACCTTCTTTCACCTAATCAAGAAAGGAGCAAGTATATTCTATGGGTTCTATGGTTCTGTGGCTGTTCCAGAGCTTTAACCACATTCCTCACAGCTTTTCAAGCTCTGCCTTATGGAACTAAAGTGGATTCTTGAGCCACGGTGTCAGGATAATGCCAATTAAATCGATAGCATATAATACACATGTCAGAGAGCCAGCATGACTGTAACACCACTGTAATCTTGGGATAGCATTAAAAGACCATCTTTAAAAGTGCTTTTAAGCCTCATCTGTACATTATGACTTTTGCACTTGATTTTGAGCTATCAGTCAATTTTAAAGATGAGTACCTATGAGCAGATTCCCCACAAGAAAGGCTGTTTGGGCTGTCAGCTTTAATTAAAAGCACTTTGTTGTGTTAATAGGTGAAATTGTGGTGATGATACCAGATCCGTCCAAAAAAGTACTGGAAAATATTTTCTCTCACTTTTTATATTTAGAGATATTGGCGTAGTTTTCAGAAAAGAAAACAAGCTGAGGCAGAAGAGTCCCTGTACAAGTCAGTCTTTTTAGGAAAGGCAGCACTTGTCCTTCAAGCCTACTGGCGAGGCTTTGTGGCAAGGCGAAGATTCCAACAGATGCGAGTGGCAGGCTTTATTATCCAAAGCTATTGGCGGGAATGCTTAAGACGTCGGCATGCTGCGGCTACATTCATCCAAGCAAAATGGCGAAGCTATCACACCAGGACTGTCTACAGGGCCAAGAGAAACAAAGTGATTTTGTTGCAAGCAGCATATAGAGGATACAAAGCACGACAGAGGTAATACTTGTAACCTTCATAGAAGGAATGATGTGCATCTAAGGAAGACTCTGGGAACTTGACTGCTGGTAGAAGAAATGGGTGCAGGGGGTTGCATGAACCATAGAAACATAAAGTTTGTAACAATTATGGCCTAGATGCTGCTGTACAAACTAGCCCATGTACCTATCTACCTAAATGAAGATTACTATTTAACAGAAAGCCTGAGTGCTAAAGGACATTTATTTCCATAATCTCTTGTCACTTAAGTAAGAATTCTCCTGCACGTACTAATGACCTGCTCTTTAATAAATTGAGTTCCAATCTGCTAAACACATTATCTAACAGAGATTCTAAGATTGGAGGAGGGACCACAGCTCAGTGGTACAGCAGATGCTTTGTATGCAGCCAGACCTGGGCTCAATCCCTGGCATCTCTCATTTAAGGGTCAGGTAGCAGATGCTTGAGAGCCATTGATAGAGTAGACCAGCCTCCGCTAACCTTGCACCTTCCAGATTTGTTGGACTACAACTCACATCATCCTCAGCCTGAATGGCAATTCACCAGGGTGACTGTGGGTGATGGATGTTGTAGTCCAACACTTCTGGAGGGTGCAGTACTAAGGTATATGGGCTAATAGTCTGATCTAGTATACCGCAGCTTTCTATGTTCCTATGAGATGGAACTTATGTGCAGTTGCATCAATTCAGCTTAATGTCTTCATGTTAACAACAGTGTAACAGTGATAGAATAGCCTTTCTGTGATGCATGACATTATGGTTATTCCACCAGTGGTGGGGTGTACTGACTGGAGAACCTGTGGGCCCTGCTTGGGTCAGTAGAATCACAGGAAATGCCCAACTATCCCCATGCATATTTGATGTTTCCATATTAGAGGAACTAGCTTTTAAGAGAAAGGGAGTTCATGATGAAGATAAGGTTGACAAATGTGCAGCAATAAATTAAACATCTGTTATCTTCTCCTTTCTAAAAAAAAAAAAAAGGTTCAGAACTTTAAAGGAGCAGAGATTGAGAGAGGCGTCACTGAGGAATGGACTAACGGTTAAACAAGAGCATGGACTGGTGCCAGAGGATAGTTTGGATATTAAGGGTTCAGACCCTTCTGAATGGGAAGATTGTTCATTTGAAGAGAGGGTGAAAGCTGTAGAAGAGCATAAGTCAGTGATGGATAGGGTAGGTCATATTGATCCCACAGATAATTCTGGAACTTCATTACACAAGCACCATGAGAGAACCAACAGCCAGAGTGGAGTGAGCACAGAAGAGCAAGTTGTTATAAGAGAGAGACCCAAGTCACTGGAAGACCTCAACCAAAAAAAAGGAGTTCGTGCAAAACGAGAGAGCCGGCGGATGCGAGAATTGGAGCAAGCCATCTTTAGTTTGGAGTTGCTTAAGGTCCGGTCCACTGGTGGGGTATCTCCATCAGAGGAGCGTCAGTGGTCCTCAGAATTGGTTTCTGAAGGGATGCACTCTTCTCATGGAACTCCAGAAAGTGAAAGCTCTCAAGGAAGTCTAGAGATGCTGAGCCATGAGGAGACTCAGAAGGGCAAGCGGGACCTTACATTGCCACAGGACCATGATATACAACCTGTTCTGAGAGACTCATTGCCCAATAGCCCTAAATTGGATGATGTTCAAGGTATCCCCATCTTTGCTGCTGATGTAAATAGAAATGTGTCTGATAGGAAAAGGTCAGTCTCAAGTTCTGAATTACCAGAGTGCCTTGCCACTAAAGAGCGGTCGGCCTATGATTCTCATGGTATCATCCATAACATGCACACAAGAGAGCCACTAATTTCAAGCAGTCTGCCTACATTTTACCTGCCACCTCAGGACCACCTGAGAGCTGGTCGTTCAGTGATAGAAAATAACCTACGGAATAAACGATTGGAAATGGGCACATTTTTGTTCCCAGAAGCCAAGAAGAATGTTGAAAGGGAAAGGCCAGGGCAAAGCACAGCCTTTCATGGGGAATATCAGCCTTCTTTCACTGGAGAAGAGGGCCCAGTTCTTACCACTTCAGAAGTGCCATCTTCAGATGCGATTATCAAGAAGCTTGAGAAGCTAAATGTGGAGAAGGAAGAGCGCCGTAAACAAAAGCAGCTGCAGAATGAGAAAGAAATGATGGAGCAAATACGGCAGCAGAAGGAAATTTTGGGGAAGCAGCGTAAAGTTTTTGAAGAGCTCGAGAGGCAAGAGAATGAGCAGAACAGGAACAGGGAGTCCTCCCAGGGAACCTCTCTCAGGTCACCAAAGAGAACAGACAGGCCTCAATCTCCCCTCATTGTGAATCCCCAAAACAAACGGGAGCATGGTCTCATAACAAGTATAGAGCCCACCTCACTGGTGGATGTTAAAGCGCCCACTGTTGCAAAAAAAGGAAGCCCACCTCCTTGCCAGGCAACCCCGAAAGAAAGGACTACCATCCCGAAGTCTGCTGGAACAGATCAGTTGAACTCACAAATAGCTTCTGAGTCTCAGGAAGGCTTGAGCAATCCACCTGCAAGAGAAAAACGGTTCAGGTTGCCCCGAATTCCTAGCCAGGGCACTGAAAGCTCTTCTGCTGAAACCAGAGTTGGTTCCATTTTCTTTACCCCAAAGGACAATCACGTGAGCATTAAGTGAGTAAAACGTTGTGGGTATTTCCTTTATATTTTCATGAAGCTGTTACATAAGCCCTTCTGAAAGTGTTGAGAGCTTGATAAAAAAACCAAAAGGAAGTAAGATTACCCACCCCCTACCAAAAAAAAAAAAAAACCCGCACAGAAGGAAAATACAACTATGCGTACAAGTTGAAAGTGTGAAAATATGTGTTCTATATTAATACATTAGAAAAAAATGTGACATACAGGCAACCACATTTGATTTTCAGGACCCTAGGAGCTTGATTGTTGTACAAGTTTCATTTTTCTATTGTTTTGTATGTCTCTTTTTGGTAACAGATTTATATTTCTAGTATACATCATGTATACATTTTGAGGTTTTTTCCTGTTTAAATATTCAAATTTCCCTTTTCCTTTGTCGCACAAGAGCATGTGTGGCTCACTTCCACAACAATATTATTGGAGAAAGAGGGCTATTAGATACACCTCTTGATACCAGAAAAGAGGGAAAAGATTATAGAATTTTGATGCATAGGTCTGTGTTATACTCTATAGTTAAGAAATCAACATTCTGCCCCAGGAAAGTTAAATTCTTCAACCTGTATAAACTATGGAGATTAAGTAGTTTTGCATATTTTCCCATAATTTATATCTCTGCTACTCATGGGAAGGTTACAAGCCTATGCAGAGTGCTGGAACCCCTGCTTCCACTTCTTGAATTCATAATCATTTCTCTTTAGTTTCTGAAACTTCACCCAGGCACTATCTATGCACTTGAGACCATAGTATAGTGACTACGGGTGCACATGGCTGTCTGGGGAATGCTAGGAATTGTAGGACTTTTTTCTGTCTAAACATGCACCCTAAGAGACTTTGCTATGAATTACAAAGGCTCTGGCTCAAATCTTGTTTTGCCACAAACTAACATGGTGGCCGCTGAACTTTAGCCCTCCCCTCTCCTCTCTTCTCCCTGCAATATGGGAATAATAGCAACCTACCATACAAGGTTGTTGTAAAAATCACATCAGTGTATGTGAAGTGCTAAGTATTATCCCACTCAAATCTGACTTTGCAGCTCTAAATACTAGAAGCTTTTTTCTTTTGCTATTTTGAATAAAAGAAAAGCTGAGGTTTGCAGAACCCAGAATTGTTTGCACTAAACCAAATGGCTTACTTGCGTCCTCTCCTGTTCTGTACATCATGCACCACAGCATCTGTTTTAAATCTTGAGGCCTGTCTGTGTGGTGATTTTAAAAGGGGTTCATATGTGCCCTGGATATGCAGTCACTCAATGCAGTACACATGCTTTTGAAGGGTTTAGCAGTAATATGAAAGCTTCCTTATAGAGCTTTTAGGGATTCTCTCCAGAAGGAAGTGGTAGGATCCCCTGTTTCCCGAGCTGTTTGAACAGAATAACAGTGAAGGTACATGAGGTTCTGCTTGCACTTCCAGGGGGAAAAAACCAAAATAACTCTCCTCTTCGTGTAGGAAGCTGCCCATCTAATGCTTTTGCCTGTGATCAGCAAAGGTCTCAGACAGCTGTCTGGGTTCTAGGCCATGTTACCCATGGTTACAGTTAGTGATTTGATGGTGCCCTTCCCACGCTATGCATCTTTGAATATGTATGGAACCTGTTGTGGGTCAATCTGCCAGACATTTGTTTTCTAGTTTCAGCAAAGAACCTTCAGCACATCAATTTATCCCAAAAGAAGAACATAAAAAGCCACTGAAGGTTCCTGGACCAGGCAGGGGAGAGGTAAGGAACAGCTTTTTTCATCGCTAAGTCTTCTATTCTGCTGGCTACCTTTGAACATTGTAAGGAGTCAATACTAGTAATGTGAGAACATATGTAGTGGGGGAAATCCATGATTTTACCAGTAGGGAAGCAGATGCAGGATTTAAGAGTGCTACACAACAGTACAAAAATGGTATTTTGAATAGAGGAGCATTGAATCATGGGAGCCCCCACCTACAGTCTGAGGTGCAGCCCAGCCACAAGTTTATGATCTCAATGAGAACTATGTCCATGTTCTGCCCTGAATTGACCCTTCATATAAGTGGTATCAAAGGCAACTGTTCTGTCTGTTTCTGTTTTTCCATTATTTTTAGCAGCTGCCTTGACAATATATTTTCTTTGTACTGTCCTTCATTTTTGTTTTTTGCTACCAACATTTTTTAAACAACTGCTTCATTTGGAAATGAACATTATTTTTTTAATCCTTATGGTTGCATGTTCCCTATCATTTGATCTCAAACACCAGCAGAATCACCTGTGTTGTTATTGTTTTTGTTTGTTCATTTAAAACATTTTCATGTTATCTGTTTTATCGTTTGGTATCAAGCAGGTTGCCAGACCAGCCCATAAAAAGAAAGCCCGCATGGCAAGGACACGCTCCAATTTCTTGACTAGAGGTGCTTTTGCTGATTGGGAGGGGGATACGGAGGAAGAAGATTGCGATGACAGTTTTGAATTCCTTCCCCCCCTTGACCAACCTCCTCACCCTGAGCCCGGCTGTGCAGCCAGACTTGGGCAGCCCTGTCACAGTGACTCTGAAATGGTAATTTATCCAACAAGCAGCTTTGTGGGAGCATTTCTTGGCTAACCCGTGGCTGTACTGACACTTCCACTGCTGTTTTTCCCATCTTATAATGGTATTGACGACCAGTAACCTCTAAGAACACAGTCACGAAGTATATTGAAACCTGATTATGTCAAGAAGTTCTGCTGGCATCTTAGGATGGACTTTGCTGTGTTTCTGGTATACGACGCAGCCATTTGAGTTAGACTGTTGTCAGCTCTCTTTATATGTTGGTTTTTAACATTCCATCCCACTTTAGTGTGGCTAAGAATTAGAACTGTCCTGTAATCCATTTTTGGATGAAGACGCAGCGCATAAATTTTTAAATAAATAAAATAAAATAATGAAATGAAATGAAATGAAAAAACAGGAACAAGGCTGTGTAGGTGCAGGTGAAGAGGCAGGCACATAGGTACGAGCCTGATTATCAGTGGGTGGGGTCACCAGATGCAGGGCACAGGTTAGCACCCACACCAGTGGCATCCTTGACTGTCATTTATGACTGTCCTGTAGGGAAAACCAACTCCTTTTTTGTGGGGGTGCACTTGCAGTGAGGGCAAAATCTGCTTTCCATACCTTACACAGGGCAGCCAATTCCTCATTGACAGGAATCCGGAGCCAGGCGGGGGCAACATGTCTCTGTATACATAGACACACTGCACCTCCTGATGAACTGGCAATATGCAAGACCTCCCTTCACACAAACATGCACACACCACCTCTCCTGGTGATGGACATGTTGCTAGCTATTGGTTAAATGTACGTGTTGATCATTAACCATACCATCAATCCTGAATAGAAGCAACTCCCTAAAATCTAAAGCAGAAGTGTCTTCCAGGGCTTAACCTGGAGGTTAAACCATCTCCAGGTAAAGGACAGGGAAACTCTGGAGACATACTTCTATTCAGAGTTAATAATATGGCTTGGATTAAACCTGGGACCTCCATATAAGCAAAGCTCACACTTCTAATTTCATCTACTCCCAAAAGTGTACTGGTATTTCTAGGTCTACATAAAGACCATACTAACCTGAAGTAAATATTAAGGCTTTTCCTTGAAATGAGTGTGCCATATAGTCAGGTCAAAAGCTCTAAACACTTATAAATCTTTCTGTTTAGATATGACTGCTTCTCTTACTGTAGAACTGTCTTTTTTCCACTAAGAGCCATTTCGCATGAGCAATAGAGGTGGAATGTTTGATAGTTTGCATTAGTGAATGGGTAACTACATTCACATCTAATATGGGTCCATGATTTATGAAGGGATACTGGGTTTGAAGAAAGTAAACATATAAACCTTCTAATACTACATTTTTAAACTTCAGAGTGTACATCAACACTCTGTTGATGTACATGAAATAAGTGTCAAAGCTATAGAATCACTGAGTGATTGCTGGTCATCTAATCCAAGCCCCTGCTCAACGCAAGTCATCGCTTATAATATTTGCAGCCTAGTAAAACGAAAACAGTAGATGAATGAATATGGACAATATTACTTTAAATGTTCACATTCAAATGTAATTGTACCTCATAATTCTGAAAACAAATAGCATTTCTGCAGCAAATGGGACTATTTTGTATGCAATAAATCCCTGTTGTTCAACAGGAGTTCTGTCCTCTCTGGGCAGGGTAATACAAAAGCTGTTTCTAAAATGGATGCAGAAAATTCCTGCCTGCTTTCCAAATACAAGGTACAATAAATTAGAGAGTGAGGAAAGTTCTCCACCATGCCCATTCCTCAGATGGAGAATCTGGAACTGGGATAGTATTTCTCTAAAACTGTGAATGGCATTGTCTATATGCCACTGAATGCCTTTCTTGATTCTCTGGAGCTCAGCTCCATTAACTAAACTTCAAGGCAATGAGTGCTTTTAAGTGCTTTTTAAGCCATGGGGAGAATCTGGAGCTTTGGACTGTATCCAGGTCTAGCTCAAATATCTGTGGCATAGAGCCTATTTATGTGAGCTTCCACTACCAAGGCTTCTTTTATAGAAAACCCCCACCAAAATCCATAATGATATATGCAGTTAATGACAGTTGCAAGCCAGGAATTCTCAAATAAAGGTTGTTTTTGCTAGACTGTTCAAGTAAACTTGGTTTTGGCCAATCTAAAATCTTGCATAGTCTTGCAGGTTTGATTTAGTAATTTTAAGATTAAAATGTCTTGCCCTAGATTTAGAGACTCCTAGAGTCTGCCCTGAGAAAGGTAAGCAGGTTGGCCTGAGGTCAGAAATCAGTTCTGTACTACTTCCACATCATGCACCTCACAGAACTTGGAGTTCCTTTGCGGAAATGATTGTGCATAGATCTTGGTTTACACACTTAATGTAGGTAGCACTGTGTTGTCATAAAACCCTGAGAAGCTAAGTACTGCCTGCCAAGTATTCGGGTATTTGTCTGAACCCATAGTCTTTAGAGACTGTAGGCAGGATGTTTATACGAAGATTGCCTACAAAAAATAAATATAAGGAAGACTTTGGGTGAATACTGATGACCAACTTAGTATATGAGAAATGTGGGAGATGAATGCCCATTTCTTAAATGTGTGCTGAAGTACAGTAGTACGGACAACTGTAGATAGCTTGGACCTATTATGTAGCTGTTGTTGCTCCACCCCTAGTTACTGACTTGTTCTGTCGCTATATAGTTAAGTTCTTTCTTTTACCTATTCCTCCATGCATTGCTCTAGTATGCATTTCTGTTTAGGGAAGTAGGTGGTTTATTTTGTTGTTTCTGTCTCAAAAGTTTACCCATCTTGATGATTTATTTATTTATTTATTTATTACATTTGTTAATTGCCCATCTAGCCGGCCACCCAGCCACCCTGGGCGATGTACAATTAAAACAATGCAATAAAACATGACAATCAAAACAGTATAAAAAATTCTTTTAAAATCCTAATCCACCCCAACATGATGATGTTTGCATTGGTTTCTAAATATTATCTACAATGTTTTCAAAAAAATATTTTTCTTTACTCTAATGGATTTTGCTTTTCAAAAATGTTTTTGTCCCATTTCTGTGCATGCATTCATACTACTCCCACAAAATGAATATATGGATGGTAACCCTCCCAAAGGGTTTACTTTACACACTGAAGTTAAGATTAATAATAAATCACTCCCCTCCCACTTCCATGTGCTCTAATCCCACAAGACACAAACTAAAATGGCATGAGAGGTATAATAGTATGATTTCTTGGTAAAGTAAATTCTCAAATACAACAAAACATATGTTGTTGTGTTTTGTTTTGTTTTTAAAAACCCTCTTGAAATGATAAGTATTTAAATATTTCAAAGATAAAGCCTAAAAAATCTGGAAAACATGGAGGAAAAAAGAAAAGCCAACCAGTTCCTTAAGTTGCCTCTAGCCATGAAACTCTGTAGAGTTCAGTGGGAAATATCTTCACTGCAGAACATCACCAGCCACAGGATCACTAATACAACCAATCATCTGGCCATATGGGAAATATGGAGAACCCTTAACCCCAGTCTTTTACCACACACTTTCAAGTACGTAGCAGAAAAATCTTGGACCACATTTGCATTAATACCAAGTAATCATGTAGTAACTTGTTCAACTATATACTCACCCTTTGTCTCTTTCAAAAGGTCCTCTGGGGCAAGCAGAAAAATTGTACCAAAATGGGTGACTGTAATAAAATGTTGATTTTTTAAAATATATATGGCTACTCTGCATAGGCAACTGACACAGATGGTATAGGAATGCACAGCAAGTAATTAGCAGTCCAGTTCTCTGATGAACAAATTACACATTTGGTAATGGTTGCATAAAGAGGTTTGCTACCCACTGTGGAAACTTTGGGAATATACAACATTGGTTCTGCAGCAGGCAGTAACATTTGTATTGAATGGATTCTTATTATGAGTGCCACGCACAACTCTTTTAGGCAGAAATGACAAGACCAGTGAGATACAGTAGTGAAATAACATTAAGCTTATTCCTTTGCATGGACAGGAAGCGTGCTGTGTTCTTGGAAGTTTACCCTGTTACAAAACACTATTTCCCCTAGCAGTAAAGCCTTTCTCACTGGGAATCACTGCTGAGAGATGTGAAGGGTGCTGGGCTCACTGTTTGCTTGAAGAACTCCATCCTTGGAAGAAGCCTTATTCATGCCACTTTTCAAAATGCTCCTCTGATTCTGCTACCACCATTTAACTGATGTCATTTGCATGCAAGTAGTTCTAGAGCTCATCTCTTTTGACATTCTCTCTCCTCCTGTGCTACCTTTGATGCTCTATCAGCTTTTTCACTGGTGGCTTGGCACTCTACTTTGTGCAAGGAGCTGCCCCAAACAAACTTTGCTTTTTAACTTGCACTGAATTTCATACCCACTCTTATATATGAATACTATATAAATGCACATACCTGGACATGTGAATGTTTCCCATATCTATTTTGTATTTAATCTTAGGCTGCTTTCCTGGAGGTGGTAGTTTTTGACATTTTCATCTCAAAACCAGTTTGGCTTTCTAGCCTGGCTATCAGAATAGGATATAAATTGTGTTGGACTGATACATTTCCCAGCAGTTCATTAGTGTTAAGATGTTAAAGGCGAGTCTTTGCAGAGGCTGTTTTTAATCAGGTGATAAAGCAACCTGCAGTACAACAGTGGTGACATTGGTGCATATTGTTGAGCTCAGGAGAATGAAGGGTATTTATCTTGAGTTTTCAGTACAAGAGGCAGGGCAGTCATGCACCCCTCCTTTGTGTATAGAGTTGATTAATTTCATGGGAGAAACAAAATAAGTTACTGCCTCCACACCAGTTGTTGGTGAACAAAAGCTCTGAAAGACAATGTTCTCCCTGTTTTTCACATTACTCATTGGCTTTTGAGTACATTACAGCAATGGCATGACATTGATTTAAAAAGAAATTCTGATTAAGTGACAGTCTTTCTATTGCTGACTAGCTTGGCCAGCTGGCCATGACAGGGCTGGAGAGAGCAGACCAGCACAATCCCAGTCCCTACTGCGAAGGAGGATTGAACATCTGTACCAGGGCAATGGTAAACTTTGCAGAGCAATGGAATATATCAGCCTTCCCCAACCTGGTGCCATCTAGATGTTTTGAATGACAGCTTGCAGCATTCCTGACCATTGGCCATGCTGGCTTGGACTGTTGGGGAATTTCTCCAAAACATCTGGAGGGCACCAGGTTTGGAAAGGCTGGAATATATGAATATAAATAGACTCCGGTTTTTTAAAATGCAATTGACTGTTTTCCATTCTACAGCATTGACAAGGTCTCCTGTTACAGCTTTGAAGGGTTTTGTTTTTTTATCCTTTTCCAGAAACATAATTATGTACAGGGAGACAAATCTCCAATTCAGAAAGAAAATTCAACATTTTATGTGGCAGGAAACTTATTGGCCCTATGCTCTGTCATTTGGTTATACAGAGAGATATGGTTGCAGGTACTTTCTTTAATCTTCATGCTGTTTAAGCTTCGGAATCAACTTCACTATGTAGAGAAGCTGGGAGATTAAACAAGCCACCCCTACTAATATGTCTGTTGGATGCAGTTAGAGATGTACATGCAGAGGTTGCAATCCATCTTCTTGCTAAGCGTGGAAATTGATTGGATTTCACTAAGCTATTATTCTTTAGAAGGGAGTCAGCAGAACAAAAATAGCCAGTGAAGCCATTCTCTCTTCCTTCCTGGGAATTAAGAGCACTTGTGGGGGTTTATATCCAATGATGAATTACTGATGTTCAAGCATAGCTGCAAAAGATGGCGGGAGATAGCCCTGAGTGACTGCTTCCAGAAATGCTATTCTGGTATCTTGACATCTACCAAGCAAACAGGCATATTCTTATGTAAGCAGCTCCTCTACAGCCCTTAAGGCAATTAATGGGATATTTTCTGTATGGTATACAAATTTCTTTGATCTGAGTTGTAAGTAACAGGTTAAAATGAATCATGCTAAGGTTTCAATATCTCAGCCATATGGAATATTGCGTGTTTTCTACAAGAGAGGAGAAGCATGGCTTCTCAGACTGAAGTATTAAACCAGATCCAAATAATTCTTACCCTTTTTTGTGAGGTTTCTACATCTCTCATATGCTCTCTAATATTTTTCCCGTTGTATTAATGAAAAAACATCTAGCATTATAGGTATCTTAATATATCTTAATAGGAGGTACTTCCTGAGAGCGCATGAATACTGCTTCTGAAATTGACATACTGAGCCAAATCCTGCCAGTTAGTTGAATTATAAACATATCCCCTTGAGTGAAATTACACTTGTTGGAGGGCAGTTGCTCCCTTCCCTCTTTCAGTTCCTGCGCATTTAGCATACTTTATGAAAAATCTACTAGGTAAATTACTACCTTCAGTATTGCCACCATATACTGAATGTAAGGGATGAATTATGTTAAAAAATGGAAGGCAATTGATCTGTTAGAACTGGAAAACAAGACCTGCTATATATGTCGGTGTTTCCCAGACTTCTGATAGCTGAGCCACCCTTTTTTCTGAACTGAATTGGAAGCACACTTCACTTGTACATCCAAAAAATATTTGCTGTTAGTGTGTATAAATAACAATGGGCAGCCACCTCTAAAGATGGGTAATTGAATGATCCAGTCACACCTAGTGTAGAAAGACAGTAGAGTTGTTTTCCCTCTCCCCCACCAAATGAAAAGGAGTCTTGTGGCATCTTAAAGACTGACAGATTTATTGTGTCACAAATTTCCATAGACTTTCATCAGATATATGTAGTCTGTCCTCTCGACAGATATACGTATTCTTCAGTATAGAGAAAAATGTATATAGTAGGGCCAAAAGTCCATGAAATTGTGTTAAAAATGTTAAGTTTCCAAAGCCAGAGGAAGAATACCACTTTTCCAGGGCATTCTGCTGTAATCTGTCACCATTTGTATACACCCCCACCCCCCACCCCCAAATAAAGACTCCAGCATGAAATTGCTGAACAGGAGTTTATCAGTAAGGTTGTTGCAGCTCTCAAGAGTCTCGGGCAGAGGTCTTTCCCATCACCTGCTTCCTGATCCTTTTAGCTAGAGATGCCAGGCCCTTGGGCCCTTCTGCATACAAAATAATAGCTCATTTACTGAGCTATTATCCCTCTCCATAGGAAAGAATACTGTAGGAAGAACAGTACCTTTTATATATAAGTGGTTGAGCTATGATTCAGAACTTTTGGAAACAGGATATATCTGCTCTGTTAAAATGCAGATATGCTTACCTTTAGAGCCAGAGTTATTTTATTGGGGTATGTCAAAAAAAGATCTTGCTTGACAATTTTGAATTAACTTTGAAATATAAACGGGTAACTAAAATGTGAATTGCAAGATAGCCCAGTTTGGATGTACATATCTTGGCTTAGTAAGAGCTAAGAGCTTGTCCAGACAGCAAAACTGTGCTTATTGGATTTGGAAAAAAACAGCATCTTACGTTCAAGCTGTGGTTTAAGGCCACAGTTTGGAATACTGTGTATAATTTTTGTTGCCACACCTAAAAGAAGGAAGAAAAGATATTGTAATGCTGGAAAAGATGCAACCAAAACGTTAAGAGGACTGGAGCAACTCCCCTATAAGGAAAGGCTGTAATATTTTAGAAAAACAAGTAAGGGAGGAAAATGGTAGAGGTATTTAAAACTATGCATGGTGTGGAGAAACCAGATAATCGGACTTCCCCGACCTGGTTTGGATTTCAATTCTCATCTGCCCCTGCCAACAATCAGCAATGCTGGGAATTGTATTCCGATACAACTGGAGGGCACAAGGTTGGGGAAGACTGGGATAGAGAGATGTATTTCTCCATCTCAATACTAGAACCCAGAGTCATCCAGTGAAGCTGAATGGCGGGAGATTCAAACAGAATGAAGAAAGTACTACGTCACACAATGCACAGTTAGACTATGGATTTGCTCCCAGAAAATGTGGTGATGGCCACCAGGGGATTAGAAAAGTATATGGAGGATATAGCTATCAATGGCTATTAACCATGATGGCTATCTACTACCTCCCAAGATCAGAGTCAGCATGCATCTGAATAACTGTTGCTGGGGTCCGGCAGGAACAGTACTTATCCTGCTAGTAGGCTTCCAATGGGCATCTGGTTGGCCACTGTGGGAAACAGGATGCTTGACAGGATTGGTTTTTGGTCTGATCTAGAAGGGCTTTTACGTTTTTATGAAGGGAAGGGGCAGTGTGTGTTGGTACAAAGCTTGTTCATATCTTGGCTTATTAAGGTGAGATGTACATCTGAACCAGGTCAGTGACAAGGTAGTGCAGGTAGCAACTCCAGGAGAACAGACCAGCTATCTATATCTTACTACTGATTGAAAGGTGTATCTGCATACAAGGGCGGTACACAGCAAAAGTGGTGCACAGTGCCCATTTGCCTGCAGGTGTCTCTGGATTGAGCCCAGCAAATTTTAGAGAGGGAGAAAGACATGATTTTTAAATTTTTCTTATTGGTTTGACAGGAATTGGTTTGACTTGGGGGGGGGGGGCTCCAGCTTTTCTCCCTCCCATTAATTCACTCCAACCCTCACTCAGTCCTAACAGAAAATACAATTTCCACTAAACCTGTTTGTATTTCTCATATCTGATTGTGTATTTATTTCTCATACCTGAATTTCCAATAAACTGCTAGACACCCCCCACCTCTGTTTGGCCAGAAACATAGTTATAACAAGCCCCTCTCCTGTAACCACAACTTACGGGTAGAGTGTAAGTCATTTTCAGGAATATAATAATGGGAGTCCACAGGCACCAGCTGGCAGCTTCCAAGAATACACCAAATAGACACAAAATATAGAGTGCCTTGCTGTTCTCTCCAATATTGACTTTCTGAGCCAATAGTGACAATAGAATGATGTGCTAAATATTCCTTCCATGTAACAAGGTACCTGTAGGTGATTTTTTTATTTAGCCAGTTCTTTGGCAACCAAGCAGAAGTCAAGGCAAGCCATTCATAACTGAAAGCCTCTTTTTCATAGCAAGTGTTTTTCTTTGCAGCAGCTTAAAATATCTAAGCCATTGTAAGATGATTGTGTCTCCTTACAATATCAAATGACACTCTGGGTGTTGAAGTATTTATTGTAATTGTTGCAGATGCTACAGCGGTCCACATCAAGTGAAAGCCAAACAAAGCTTCATAAAACAATGTCTCAAGGAGAGATTGGAAAACTGGCAGCTGCGCAGAAGACTACAGCTACAGATGGAAGGTATAAAATGTCTAGCATGAAGGAGGGGGGAGAATCTGAGTTAAATCTGCTTCTGTTTTTCTTTTTTCTCAGTATTGTTTTTTCTCTGTATGTGGACATATTTCATGCGGTATTTCTGGCCATCTACATATCCTGCCTCCCCATTTTGCATAAAAATGTATCCCTTGGGGGTTGGGGATGACATGGATGCAGAGGAAGGTTCTTTGGGAGATAAAAGGTTTGCATGTCTGGCATCATCTTCAGAGTTGGTTCTCTGAAGACGGTGGGAAGTGCAAGTGCAAGGAGAAAAGAGCTGCACTCAGAATTCTTGGCTTGAGACCCATTGCGGGATTTCATTCAAACAATTTAGCCCAGAACAACATGTTCCATCAAATCAATCTGCTTTAATGTAAGCTAAATCCAAATGACTGAAAACATATATTTGTCTACAGTAAGCTTTATAACATCTTCTTTTCACTACTATTTTGTCAGCGGGAGTTGTGTGTTCATTTCACACAGATTAGGGATGCAGTTATGATAACTGGGATGTGCTTAGCTTTGAAAGATTAACAAGCAAGTTCATAATGTGAGAAACTTTGAGTCTGGTGGTGTAAGGGATTATGCGCAGCTGTGTCAACTAGCAGTACAGCAATAGAGAAAAGGGAACATTGAAAACTAACACTACTGCAGAGTTTCTCAAATTGGAGTAGACTTCTGTGGAGTAAAAGTGTGAGTGGCAGCTTCAGACATTGCTCACAAGCAGCAAAAAAGGGAAAGTGTGAGTCATCCACACTTAATCTGTTTACACTTCCTGTGTAATATATAGTTTGATAACGCATGTATTTCTACCCCCACATCAATGAGATGTGTGTTCCAGAGGTGTGTGGAGTTAGTACATCCCACCAGGAGGGAGGGTGTGAAATCATGCTTTGCCTGTTGTTTACACAGCAGTAAGAAGGCATGGAATAAAATGGGCAACCTGACTCAAGGCTTCTTTTCTCTTATTTGTCGTTTAGCAGACCTCAAAGAGCCAAGATGAGATTTTGGGGGAAAGGGAGGCAGGCAGAGAAGAAAGCAAGCAGAGAGAAGCTTGCTACCCAGTCAGAGCTATTGGAGTTGTATCCAGATCAAGATGCACCAGGAAGAGAGATGATTTCAGGTCTACAGCTTGAAGGAGGTAAAATTGGGGGTGTGGTGTCCTGGCAGTTTTATGCAGATTTCAAATAGTTGGGTGCGCAGAGAGAAAATTAAGTGGTGAGTCAAGGCCGCAGAGATGTGTGTGTTGGTTTGATGTCAAACCGGTTTTGTTATAAACTATTTCCAGGAAAGAAATCTTAGGATGGGAACCTAATACAGAGTGAATGCAGATAACCATTTACCAGGTGGTAACTTACCACTTGGAAGGCTGGTCGTCTCTATCATCCTGCCAAGTGGTGAGGATAATCTTGCCACTCCTTTGTACCTGAACAGAAATCTAGGAAAGTAAAAGATCAGCAAGATTTTCCTCATTGTTTGGCAGGATGGTACAGATGAAGCGCATACTGTGTTAAGTTACCACTTGATAGTTGGTTGCCTGTATTGACCCTAATTTACCCTGAATCCTAAATTTCCTAGGATGTCCCTGACAGTATAGTGGATAAGGAAGCCTTTGTTCATGCAGGAGCTGTTTCTGCACATAGGAAACTGCCTTATACTGAGGCAGATCATTGGTCCATCCAGCCCAGTATTGTTCACACTGGCTGGCAGCAACTCTCCTAGCCCTACCTAGAGATGCCAGGGATTGAAACTGGGACCTTCTGCATGCAAAGCATGTCCTCTACCACTGAGCTATAGCTCTACATCAGAACTCCAGGTATATAAGAAAGCTCTGGATTGAGGCATCAATGTTTACAATGTATGTCTGAGCTGGAAAACTCTGCTGCTCATAATCTGGGGAGTTCTTGATGAGACATTCATTTCTTTGCATCTTTAGAGCTGACTCCCCCAAGGAGTCCTGAATTGTCTGGCATCTATCGGAGGGAATGTAAGGAAAACAAAGAGCCATCTCCCAAGGTGAAGCGAAAGCGTAGCCTGAAAATCAGCAATGTTACTATGGAACCTGCACAGTGGCAAAATGATGCTCTTCAGATCATAACCAGTGCCAGTGATTTGAAAAGCATGGATGAGTTCCTCTTGAAAAAGGTAACTTTCAATTTAGTAATGGATGTGCCGAGAGTCCTGTATCTCATATCACTTATAGACAAATTTACAAAGGATCTTTCTATCAGCGGCTATTAGTCACTATAGCTAAATTAGATCTCCATGTTTCATAGGTAGTATACCATGAAATACCATGAGAGCCAGTGTGGCGTAGTGGTTAGAGTGTTGGACTGGGACGTGGGAGATCTGGGTTCTAGTTCCTGCTCGGCCATGAAACTCACTGGGTGACTTTGGGCCAGTCCCTGACTCTCAGCCTAACCTACCTCACAGGTTTGTGAGGATAAAAAGGAGAGGAGGAGGATTATGTAAGCCGCCTTGGGTTCCTTGCAGGAAAAAAGGTGGGGTATAAATATAATAAATAAATAAATAAATAAATAATAAACACCAGTTGGGCAGCAAAAGCAGGGTAGAGGTGGGATATTGCCTTCATACACTGGTTTTGTGGGCTTCACAGAAGCATCTGGTTGGCCATTGTGGGATACAGGATGCTAGTCTATATGGATCCCATTGTTGGATCAAGCAGGGCTCTTCTTAGTTATTAAAAAAAAAAAAGCAGTATTGCCTTATATAAATTGTTTTCTTAATGGTGGACATCCTGCTATGCTCTGCCTGTGGAGGAAGAACTTTGATATTGCAAGGTCCCTAAGTGAGGGTGGGGATGCAGTGCATTTCTGTGTCCTCATCACACAGAAACACACTGCATGTGTATTCTTGCAGGATCTCTGTCAATGCGGCACAGGCCACTAGTATCAGGGGTTGGAGGGTAGGCTTTGCCCCCCATCCCAACAGTGTCACCAAATGCAGTTCTTTACTCTCCCCATAGGAATGGTGGGTACATTTCCTTATATTCTCAGCAGCTTTTGATACCGTTGACCACGGTATCCTCCTGGACCGTCTGGAGGGGTTGGGCTTGGGAGGCACTGTATTGCAGTGGTTCCGGTCCTTCCTCTCTGGAAGGTATCAAAGGGTAGTTCTCGGGGAGGAGGCTTCGGACCCTCGGCTGCTCACTTGTGGAGTGCCGCAGGGTTCCATCCTCTCCCCGATGTTATTCAACATCTACCTCAAGCCGCTGGGAGCTATCATCAGGAGGTTTGGGGTGCAGTGTCATCAGTATGCGGATGACACGCAGCTCTACCTCTGTTTTAAGTCCTCACCGAGGTTGGCCGTTGAGACCCTGTCCAAGTGCCTGGAGTCAGTGGCTGGCTGGATGGGAAGGAACATGCTGAAACAACCCCGACAAGACCGAGGTACTTCTGGTGGGGGACAAGGGAAGGTTAGGGGATGTTGACCTGGTGCTGAATGGGGTACATCTACCCCTGAAGGACCAGGTCCGCAGCTTGGGGGTCATTCTAGACTCCCAGCTGTCCATGGAGGCTCAGGTGGCAGCTGTGAGCCGGGCGGCGCTGTATCAACTCCATCTGATACGGCAGCTGCGCCCCTACCTTCCTAATCACCTGCTCCCATCAGTGGTTCATGCCTTGGTCTCCTCTCGCCTAGACTACTGTAATGCGCTCTACGTGGGGTTACCCTTGAAGACGGTCCGGAAGCTTCAGCTGGTACAGAACGTGGCGGCTCGCCTGATTAAGGGCAGCCGCCGGCGTGATCACATCACGCCAGTGCTTAATGAGTTGCACTGGCTACCAGTTGCTTGCCAAGCCGAATTCAAGGTGTTGGTTTTGACCTTTAAAACCCTGCACGGCTCTGGCCCAGCTTATCTCAAGGAGCGCCTCCAGCAACATCAAGTAGGCTGCTCAACAAGGTCTGCCACGGACGGCCTTCTCCTTATCCCATCAGCCAGAGCAGCCAGGCTGGTGGGGACTAGGAAGAGGGCCTTCTCTGTGACGGCCCCCACATTATGGAACTCCCTCCCTAGTGACCTTCGCCATGCCCCCTCCGTGATGAGTTTCCGCCGTGCATTAAAAACATGGCTGTTCAGGTGGGAATATGGGGTGGGTTAGGTTTTTAATAAGAATTTTTATATTGTTTTAATTATTATATTTTATTGTGTTGTTTTACTGTATTTTAATTGTACATCGCCCAGGGTGGCCGGGTGACCGGCCAGATGGGCGATTAATAAATATAATTAATTAATAAATAAATAAATAAATAAATAAATAAATATTACCAGAAATAAAAAACTGCTCTGACAGTCTCCCGTTCGCATGGGGCTAAACTTTTTTTGTTGTTGTTCCCTGCCCTAGAGAGGGCAAGTTTAGCTCCATTTCAGCTGTGCCCAGGTTGCATTGTATTGGCTCATGCTAGAGCATGTTGGAATTCAGGTCATCATCTTGCCAACCCATCTTTTTCTCAATAAGCTTTGAAATATTTATTTATTTATTTATTTATTATATTTATACCCCGCCTTTTTCCCCCGCAAGGAACCCAAGGCGGCTTACATAGTCCTCCTCCTCCTCTCCATTTTATCCTCACAACAACCCTGTGAGGTAGGTTAGGCTGAGAGGCAGTGACTGGCCCAAAATCACCCAGTGAGTTTCATGGCCAAGCGGGGACTAGAACCCGGATCTCCTGAGTCCCAGTCCAACACTCTAACCACTACGCTACACTGGCTCTATACAAATACAATATTGTATAACTTTATTCTGTGGTTCACAGATGAATGACCTGGATAGTGAGGACTGTAAGAAGGACACTCTGGTGGATGTTGTATTTAAAAAAGCCTTGAAAGAATTCCGGCAAAATATCTTCAGTTTCTATTCTTCAGCTTTGGCAGTAAGTTACAGGGCTACTATGTTTTGAAATTAAGAACTGCGAATTGGACAATTGCAGAACCCTTGAGTTTTTTTTAGTGATTATTGCATACCGTGGTAATACATTGTCTCTCATAGAAGCACCTCCAATTGCTTCTCTAGATTCGTATTTCTCTTATCATCTATAAATTGTCATTCAAGAGGGAGGGCTTCTTCTTTCCATTTTGTAATGTCACTGAAATGTAAATGTAAAGGAACAGAGAGAAATGTAAGTCTAGAAGAGACCAGAAGGGTCAACTCTCTGCACTAAGGCAAGATCCTTCATGCAGTCCTGACAAATTAATCTTCTCACCCAAATTATATTATGTGGTATGGAGAAAAGGAGCAAGGGAAGCAAAGAATTCATTTCATAAATTGGAACAGCTCAAACAAATGTATTTGTAGAACATCAAGTGATGCTTGGAGTGTGTGCACTTAGATAGTTCATACAATCCATTTTTAAGTTTAACATTAACCATACAATGAAAGGTTCCTCAAATCCAACTGTGGTTAATTCTTAGAAGATGCAGCACATATCCTGGTTGAAATTCTGAGAACAGGATTTTAGTGGTTTTGTGCATAATGCACACAGCTCTCCCCTTCCTTCCAGTTAAATCTCCAAGCATCAGAATCCAAGAAACAATCTTCTTCTGTTGTGCTTTGGGGAATTATTAGCATCTTCTACTGTTCTCTGTTTTAATAGTGTGTTTATGCTTTTGATCCTCATTAGTTTGTATGTTTTATACTGAGATTTTAATATGTTTAGGAACATTTAGTTTAAAAGCAGCATAAAATATTGTAAGTTAAACAGAAATCCATTTTCATTTCTTCTCTGTGCTTTTAATAGATGGGCGATGGAAAGAGTATCCGGTACAAAGACCTGTATGCCCTGTTTGAACAGATTCTGGAGAAAACTATGAAGTTTGAACAGAGGGACTGGAGTGAATCCCCTGTTCGGGTCTGGGTCAATACCTTCAAGGTGTTTTTGGATGAATATATGACAGAATATATGCCTTTGGATTATACCGCCTCGAAGGTAAAGTGACGTGGCACAGGCTAGCAAATAAATGATCTTTATATCCCATTGGAATGGGGGTAGGGTCACATTCTTAAAGAGCCTCTCTCGTTATCTTTAAGACTTACTTTGCAGAAGGCATTTGCTGCTGAAGTATTAGTACAAACCCCTTTCCTTGCAGTTCTTAGTGTTATTTACTAATGTAATCTCCCTGGTTGCTATGTTAAATACTGAATGCACTTTGGAAGGGCTAGCTTGGAATAAATTAACATGAAGTGGGTTAGATCACAAGGCATAGTGCTTAATAAGGTATTGGAGGTGGGCATCTCTGTGGTCTGGTATAGCCTGTGTGCTTGTGGACCACTCAGCTCTGAAAAAGCACATGGATGAAGATATGCATGTATGCATCTTACGGCTTCCATTCTAGAAAAAGTTGGAAGTGTGGTGGACAGAGCAGGAAGCGGGAAGAAATATACAGAGGGAAATTGTTAGTACCACGTATGGAAGGCAGGTTTGTTCTTTAATTTGCCAGTCCCTTTGCTATAGTCACACTGATTGCCATCTTCTTCCCACTAATGTTGCCATCATTAGCCATGGAATCAGGATTCTGGGCTCCACCAATCACTCCAGAGCTAATCAAGCCATGTTTTAAGAATGCCAGAATGATGGGCTTGAGATGAAATGACAGAGGCATCTCTTGGGGAGGGGAAGAAGCAGTATATGGGACAGCATGTCTAGCTAACTGTAATAATCCCATGAATTGTGCATCGTGAGGGACAGAAGGTTATACAAGGAGACAGAATGAAACATGGAGGGACAGGGGGATGTTCAAAAGTTTCTGAACTGTTAATCTCTGATTTGGTTCCTTACTGGTTTAGGTGACCAAAACAGAAAGAAAGAAGAGAAGGAAGAAGGAACCAGATGTTGTAAGTTGAATTCTTTCCTCTTTTAAAGTTTAAGTGAACCTTATTCTGTACTGAGAAAATTATTAGGGATATGGGAAGTCTATTCCCATGGAGTGTACCCAGAACACTACAACCTCTGGTCCACAAGTCCCAAAGGTAACACTTGTAACTAACAGCATAGATTTTGCTTTGTTTGTTTATCTTTTGCATTTTTTTGGCTTTTAGATTTGGGATGCAATTGTATCAAACCTTGCGAAGCTAACATAATCATAGGGTTGTTAATAATTTTGTGTGAACCATAGCTGAAATGAGGAATGACTTAACAGACCATTGGTCTGAAACAAAAAGTTTTATTCTGTTGGTGTTGTGATATCTGGAATGTCACAAAGGAATAAAATGTTTTTATAGTGTTTAGAAATTACGCCGTCAGATCTATCATTTGTGCACCACCTACTGAATTAACTCAGAACTGTAGGTCAGGAGTAGATCTTTGCATGCGATGATAGCCCCCCCAGTAAGCATCAGATAATGTACTAACTGTATGCTCCCCACTGTTGAACCACGGTGGTCATAACTCAAACATCCAGAGCAAACGTATGCATTTGCCTTCATGTCCAATGGGATTCATAATCCAATTTACTTCAGCCCATTTATGATGCTTACACAAGTAGCAGAGTGACACTTCTTTCTCCCCCCCCCTTTTTTTGTACTAATGTGATTGTGTTTGGCTTTACTGATATGGCTGGCATATCTAAATGGCATAGCCTTTTTAGTTGCCCTAATTACCTCACAGCCCTAACTAGCTCAGGTTGTCATTTGGATGACCAGTCACTAATGTTTCCATAATGAATTGCCAAGTTCTGGATAGTAGTAGGTACATTAGCATCATTACTGATGATGGAACACTGGGACTCCCTGACCCTGGAGCACGCCAGTCTCTCATGAACTAGGATAACATAAAAGCCACATTGTGAATGTATGTGATGGAACTTGATTGAATTGCTTTATAGATATATAGTTTTAACTACTGATCTCTGCATCTCCTGTGAAAGCACTTGGAGTGCCATAGATCTATCATCAAGCAATGACCGGTTTCACATGTAACAACGACCCAGAGTAGAGGCTGAGTATGGGCTGTTGTTGAATCATGGGTGGTTGTCATTACATGCGAACCCTGCACCATGGTTAACAATCCACAGTTAAATCATAGTGTAGGGCTCACATGTAACGACAACCCATGATTCAACAACAACCCATATTCTGAGTTGTCATTATGTGCAAACCCAATGAGACACATAGTTGCATGATGGGCACTGAGCTTTCCAGCATTTCTCCTTGCTCCATCGATTGATCCCAAAAGTCCCATTTTCTTATAAATATCCATTGCCATGAGTTTAAAATCACTCTTTGAAAAACAAAGCCTAAAAAAAGAAGAAGAAGCAGTAGACACAGTAACAGAAGCCCAGGCCTCTTGCATCTGACCACCCCTATACCTTCCCTCAGCAGCAACCTTCATCTTCCCTGCCCCTAGGCTAGCTTCAGACACTTGGGCAGTGGCAAGCTTTACATGATAGGGAAGCATGCCCTTCCCTCAGCCATACACCTAAAGGAACATAGAGCGTGGCACTCCATTCAGAGGCCTGTGTGCATACCTCTTCCCCTGTTAATCTATTTCCCCAAGACTTATTAAGGCTTTGATTGCATGGGGGCAGCCATCGCTAACTACCAGATTTGTCCAACATAATAACTGCTGTTTGTGCTCTATGAGCTATTGTAAGTTCCCTTGAAAAATTTTAATTGAAGCATGGTATAGAAATGAAATAAGCACAAACCTGCTGCTTCCTGGATTCATAGATTCATAGATCATAGGGTTGGAAGGGGCCTACAAGGCCATCGAGTCCAACCCCCTGCTCAATGCAGGAAACTAGAGGAGGGGTCTCCCGTCCAAGTAACAACCAGGCCTGACCCTGCTTAGCTTTCCAGATAAGAGTCATACCTTGGAAGTATGTCCAGATAAGACTACCAAATAGGATGAGCCATGAGTACAAAAAATTCACTCATAAGGCAAGATAAATATCCATGAGTACCTTACAAATATAATTCCTATGTAATGCATTCTCATGAGAGAGAGGCCAAAGTACTTAGTTGCACCAATCTGTAAGTGAAGACTGAAGGCATAAATCTTTATGCTTTCTGATATAGCCATACATTTGTGGGAGTCCAGGTGTGAGCAGCAGGGACTGGAATGCTTTGCTGGAATTCTGTGCAATTGTTAACCTCCTGAGGCTTTAAGGCTTGCTTTTTTCCAAAACAGGCTACAGGGTTGGGTGGACAATGGGTCTGATCAAGGAGGACATTTTTATATGTTGTTATAATTTATCGCTATATCAAAATACAACTTTTGAGCATTCTGAGAGTCAGGGAGAGAGCATGGCCAAGAATAAACTTTGGGCATTCCACCCAAACAATGCATTAGCAGCTGTCTGAAATTCTTTGGTATCACTTAGTTTAGCTTTTTAGAAAGGGTAAACACTCAAATCTTTCTTCTGCTGTCATTGAATGACAAACTGCATTTTTTTTTTATAGGTAGAAGAACATAACGGTCACATTTTTAAGGCCACTCAGTACAGCATCCCCACCTACTGTGAATTCTGTTCCTCGCTGATATGGATCATGGACAGGGCTTCTGTTTGTAAATGTAAGCATGAAATGTTACTCTTATTACTCTCTTCTGTCCTCTTCTCAACTGTATTCTTTTCTCTTTTTTTAAAGGGTGTTTTCTTTCACTAGACCATTGTCTGCTCCTTCTGCCTGGGTCCAAATGGTATACCGAATGCAAAAGTGACCATTTCCATGTGGAGATTTTCACTGTTGCCCTTTTTAATTCTTCAAAATTATATTCAAGAAAACCAGCAGAAAGCTATACTAGTTGAATGAACTGTATTTATACAATGCTGATTTCAGAGATTAGTCATTAGTTCCTAAAGTTCAGCCTGTTTCATTTCACTGCCTGCCTATCCACTCCCACCCCATCCACATGACTGACATGAAGTAATTCAAAATTAGCACAGGTTTTGCCAGCTCCACAGTAGTTTGCCAGCAGTGAACATCAGAAAGTAGAATTGCATATTATGGAGGCACTCGGGTTCATATTATGGAGGCACTCAGGGTTTGCCTCATAATGCTAATGCAGGGGAGAATTGGCAGGCAGAATGGAGAACTGAGCTCTTTCCCTGCCAGCTGGTTATCCCTTTAAAAATGCTTCCCTTTTTGCATCCCCGTTACCTCAGCAAATGCAGGTTTGGGGACACACGCTTGCCAAGGTAGTGTGTAGTACTGCCTGGTGTGTCTGTGTGTCTCTTTCAGACACAGCCTGGACCCCAGCTGGGTACTACAGAACCCAGCCAAGAGTGTGGGAAGTTGCCTTCTTGAGTAGCCCTCAGTAAAGCTACAATATAGCAGCATTTGAATGTGTGAAGTGCTAAGTGTTTTTCCCCCCCTAATTGCAGTGTGCAAGTATGCTTGCCACAGAAAGTGCTGCCTGAGGACCACAACAAAGTGCTCCAAAAAGGTAAGGTATCTTCATCTCTAAGCCTGTGCTGCTTTTTAATCATCCCTGATGGAACTCTCATTACAGGATTGTGAAGGAACCCCTTTTTAGGTTGGTGCTATGGAAACTCCACATAGCTGTGGCAAAGCAAGTCTACTGCCAAGCAAAACCTCCTCTTCAGCTGTTATGCAATGTAGGTCCTGTGTCAGCACTGCTTATCACATGGAGAAAGCTGTTCACAACTTCCCTGGGTTTCTAAATTTCACTTCGGGTACGGTAGCATGACAGTTTATGAATAACACAAAACCTGTGTTGCAGTGCAGCTGTAGAGGAGAGAGTTTGCCTTGCAGTGTGCATGCCTTGCCATAGCAGTGTAGATTTCCCATGGCCCTATGCATAGCATAGGAGGCCTAGTATTAGTCACTTGGTTTCTTCTTCGTGGTCTCTGTGCATCACACACATATGGGTTCTCTGTGCCTGCGCTGAGATCGTTCGGGAAAATTCTATAGCTGAGGTGGATCGGGCGGGAGCCCCTCCCCCTGCGTGTGCTCCTTAGCGCGGCTCCTGCCAGTCTCCTCAGCTATAGAATTTTCCCGAACGATCTAGTGAAATCCATTTTTAGTTCCCACCACATTAGATAGTTGGGGAGTAAGTTCAAAAATAAAGAAAATGAACCTATTTACCGACCAGTCTCTAAACTCTCATCTCTGTGTTTTCTCCTATGTTTAGTTCATTCAGTAGCTGGTGTGGCTGTGGGTAATGTATTAGGATGTAGCAGCATGGTCAAAGCCTTGATCATCATTTGAAATATTCTCAGGGGTGTACATTTTTGTAGGGTGGTATGAATAATGCTTTCCTTACCTAACTAGCCGTCCTTTTTTTTTTCTCTTTGAAGCCTGAAAATACATTTGAATGTATTTTCTTTAAAGCCATTTCAACTTATGTTGTCCCTGTCTCTGCCCCCCCCCCCACAATGCATGCATCGTGTTGTGAATAAAGCAGATTTGCACAGTCTCTGATAACCTGTAGATCTGGGTAGGCAACCTTGTGCCCTCCAGATGTTTTGGCCTACAACTCCATAATCCTTTACTATTGACTATGCTGTCTGGGGCTGATGGGAGTTGTAGTCCAAAACATCTGGAGGGCACCAGGTTGCCTAAACCTGTTGTAGATGGTAGGCCATACTTAATTAGGGTAAAATTTATTTGAAAAAAAAGATGGGATTCTTCATTTAAGTGTTTTGCACCTCTGTGAACTTAAGCATTGGGGTGTCATGTGAATGGGGCTACTTGTCACCTGGTACTATTTCACATATAATAAATAGCACTGCCGTCTTAATCCAGCTGTTTCGGTGGACCTAGATCCACTGGTCTATCAGAAATTTAGCATACAAGAAATGAGAATATTCAGTCCAGGGTAGTGTGTATTTTATTTTCTTAATACTAGTGACTAGTCAGTGTGGTTTTTTTCCTTTAACCTTGTGTGTTAAATGTGATGCTGAAAGAGGCAGCATGAAAAAAATAATACCTGATCATTTACCTGTGATTCTGTTACACTGATGCAGTATCACTGATGTTATCTGCTTTGATAATTCAGGAAATTACCATTTGTTGTGCTGTGTTCGAAGACACACCCTGTTTAGAAAATCTTAGCTGATCTATAGACATTCTTAACTCCTCAACACTTCATTTAGTACAGTTGCCTTACAGTGGAGTTAATGAAGAACAAACCTTTTCCTTTTTAGTGGCAGTCTTCTAGCTTTTTACCGCTAGTTTGTAATGACTGATTATTTTATGTCATAATGAAGAGCTCTTACAAGGCTTTGACAGCAGAAACTATACCCTATTGTAGCTCTTTTTGCTAAATAGAAGAGCCTGTAAGATCTGAACCCATTGTTGCATCATTTTCTTCTGGTGTATTCCTGCATGGATAGTCTTATCCAGTGGAAATTGCTCCCTGATCTCTCCCCTTTTATTTTGATGTGTTTAATAGTGATGCTGAATGAGAAGAACCAGGTGCAAGAGGGTCCTAGTCGTGCACCCTTTCTCATTCATTCCTTGGGTTGTGACATTTTGCCCTTATGTCCAAAGCCTGCTTTGAAGCTCTGTGAATTTTCTCCCAGTCAGAAGCTCATCCGGTTGGAATGGTGATCTAATTGTTGGATGCTGAGTCTCTAAAGTGGCTCTGTATGAAAAGTTTATATCAAGATCCTCACATTGATTTTCCGGCTGTGTGACTGCCTAGTCACATATATTGCTCATGCTGCAGATGCTTCATTTATCTCTGCACTGAGAATTCCTTCTGTCACACATTTACATGCAAAGCTGAGGCCAGTGAAATGGGGGTCTTGAACTTCAGGGAAAGAAGCAGTACATGCTGGAGAGAAGGGCATGGCTAGGAGTATTGGGTGGGGACTGTTTTCCAGAGCCATTTTGTGACAGCAGCCCCACTTTTAGCTCTGTTTGTCTTTGCTGTTAACTGGGGCTCTGGCAGTGCTGCCAGCAGAGTTATGTGAACACAGGAGTATTATAGGGATAACAAGGACCTGGGAAAAGGTGAGGCCTTCCCAAGGTACTTCTACTGCCTCATATTGGCATGACATGTTGCAAGGAGTTTTGTATTTTTAAAGCAATGTGCTTCTCTAATCCTTGCTTCTGTTGCCAGAATCATTCCTAAAACATTCCTAGGTTCACTGAACTGTGGGCAGCATTTCTTCAATGCCTCTTAAACAGTGATAACCTCATCTCTGTCCCTCTAGTATGATCCTGAGCTTTCTTCGCGGCAATTTGGGGTTGAACTTTCCCGTCTGACCAGTGAAGAGCGAACAGTGCCGTTAGTGTTTGAGAAGCTCACCAGCTATATAGAAATGCATGCACTTTACACAGAGGGCATTTACCGGAAATCTGGATCAACCAATAAGATCAAAGAGCTGCGGCAGGGGCTTGACACAGGTGAGGAAGCCTTCTAGAGAAGAGGAATCTGCATTCTTCTGATGTATATGTAACACAAATCCAGATCATGTGTCAGGCATCTGTCCTTACACAAGTCATCTTAGAGGAGTAGGCTCAATTCAGACATCGCTGGTTAAGGAAGCTTGGCTGTGATTTGATGTGTTATCTGAATTGACAAACCATAATTTGCAGTCAGCACAAACCGCGGTTTGTGGCTAACGCTCTGGTGCAGTGTTTGAATTGACAAACTAATGGCCACTGCTCCACCTTCAGGGGCCTGTGCACCATGGAATTGGGTGAGCTGAACAGATGGAAAGTGAAAGCAGACAAGTAGGTCTAACCTTGGTTGCTTCGGTTTGGAAGCTCAAACCGTGGTTTGGAGTCTAAAGTCTGGTTAGTGTAAAGCAGCCATTGTGTCCTGTATAATTCTTACTCTTTGTTTATGGCTGACCAGTAAGATCAACTGTAGCAATGCTGATCACAACAGGGGGCCACAAATAGCTTGATAGTTCCTGAACCATTCCCACAGATGCATTCTTGATTATATCTGTGCTGTGTCTCTATATCATTTTGTAATCTATTCTTAGGATGGGGGTTCTCATCCGTGTTGGCTGTTACGTTGGCATGGAGGTGCTGGCTTGTCTTTTGATAACTAAAATGTAGTTTTTCTGTTCTACTCCGCCTGCCTCCATTCTTCCTGCTAATCAGATATTGAGATCGTGAATCTTGATGACTACAACATCCATGTCATTGCCAGTGTATTCAAACAGTGGCTGAGGGATTTGCCTAATCCTCTCATGACATTTGAACTCTATGAAGAATTCCTGCGTGCTATGGGTAAGGAGCTGCCATGTGCATGTAAATAATGACCTTCAATGAGTTTTGTGGGAGGACTAGTGATAAAATTGCACCGTTCAACCTAATAGAGTTCAATCTTTTTAAAACAGTGAACTAAACAACTTAATTTCCCACTCTGGGAAGGGAAAGGGTTGTGCTCTCTACCAGTTGATCATTTCTGCAACTTGCTTTTCTGTGTCCAGGTTTACCAGCTACAGCCTCCCCTGGACAGGGATAGACAGGCACTAGTAACCTCAAGACTGGATTACTGCAATGCGCTCTATGTGGGGCTGCCCTTAAGACTGGTCCAGAAGCTGGGGTTAGTGCAGAATGCAGCAGCTCAGCTGTTGTCAGGAGCTGCCCCTTTTCAGCATGGAATTCTTTTGCTGAGGGAACTGCACTGGCTGCCTGTTTGCTTCCAGGCCAGGTTTAAGGTTCTGGTATTAGTATATAAAACCCTAAACAGTTTGGGACCAGGATACTTGAGAGAGCGCCTTCTCCCTTATCAACCTGCCCAGTCACTGAGGCCATCAGATGGCATGCTCTTGCTGGTTCCGCATGGACCTATATCACCCATTTGGAGTCCACCAGGAGAAGAGCCTTCAGTGTGGTGACTTCATTTCTGTGGAACTCCCTGCCTCTGGAGGTCAGGCAGGCACCAACATTGTGTTGTTTTCAGTGCCTCCTGAAAACATATTTCAGGAGACCTTGGGTGACCAGCCACTGTTTTTATTGATATTCAGTTTTAGTATAGTTCTATTCTTTTGTCTTTTTTATATTTGTATTATATTTTAAATAGTTGTACACCACTTTGATGGCTTTTTAGCAGATAAGATGGTATATAAATGTTAATAATAAATAAATAAATAATATTTGTTTTCAGAAAGCCCAAGAAAAGATTTTGTAGTGTAATCTCTCTGAAATTAGACTACAGCGATGTCATTTACATGGGGCTATCCTTGATTACTCTCTGGAGCTTTCAGCCAGTACACAACATATCCTCTTACTGGGTATGAGACACTAGGACTATATTATAACAATATTTCAGCATTTGTGCTACTGGCGTCCTTTGCATTTAAGACACAAATCAAAGTGTTGGTTTTTAACCTAAATGTCTTAGGACACACCCCACCTGAAAGATTTAAGAAATCATGTCCCTCCTTGGATTTCACTGTGATTGCCATGAGCATCCTTGTTACCGACACCATCCTAGTGCCACCTTTGGATGGCAAGGTCATTTAGAGACACTATCTCACAACCCTGAACCTTCCTTTCCTTGGAGGCTCACCAATACCTGAGCACTTGAGTACTTGTAAAACATCTGTGTGCTGACATTTGGAGAGCTAGGGTGAAGCTAGTGGGTGTAGGAGGTGCAATGCTTTTACCTGCTTAGTTGGATCTTAAATGTTAGTCTGAAGAGGACTTTGTATTACTTAAAACCCTGGTGTACGCCCCGAGCCATCAGTTATGGGGTAGACCAAATTTCCAATGAATTGAATGAAATGTGCTCTCTGCAGGCTTGCAGGAGAGGAAGGAGGCCATCCGTGGAGTGTACTCAGTTATTGATCAGCTTTCTCGCACCCATCTCAATACCTTGGAACGTCTGATCTTTCACCTTGTCAGGTACCAGTAAAGGATATGTTACAACAGGGATTTTATTATTTTCACCTTTCCTTAATGAATGCCACCTCGTATTGTAGATATGCTCATCTTCAGTGCAACTTCCTTGTGATGACAGTTGCTATCTTTAAAGGCCACCACACCCTCAGAGACTTGTGTACATCTATGAGAGCACGCTGTTTGACAAGCTAGCAGCAGCCAGTCTTTACAGACTGCTTTGGAGAGCAAGTTCCATGCATCATCATCTTTCTTAAAATCACACTGATTAAGATCTCCCAAGTCCAGGCACACACAGTGCTGATTGTTTGATCATTCTGGGTGATAAGACACTTCCCTTAAATTCTCAAGGCACATGTTAGAATCTGAGTCCTTGCTTACACCATGGCCCTCATGTTAGTGGGAAAATATTGTAGCTTTTGCCCAAGTAGCACGGCTGCTCTAATGCAGCTGCAGTGGCTGAATATAGCCAGAAGGAGTTCCTCTTATGATGTGCCTAACAGATCACAGAAATTGGCACCTCTGTATACCATCAGTTCTGTGTTTGCAAGTAGAAAAGGAAATGTAACAAGTGAATTGGCCTCTTAAGTTTATGGAATAACTTTTCCTGTAGACTTTCTGAGTGTTTTCCCTTATCTCTTTACATTCCGTCCCTCTGCACCTGGCATATATAATTTGCCTTCTCTTTAGCCTGTGTCCAAACACCTTAGTGTCCGATCCATAGCTTTGTGCCTTCTCTCAAAATTGTTATATTTTGATCTTGTTTAGGATTGCCCTGCAAGAGGAGACAAACCGAATGTCTGCTAATGCCCTGGCCATTGTATTTGCTCCCTGTATTCTCCGTTGTCCAAACACCATTGACCCTCTGCAGAGTGCTCAGGATGTCAATAAAACCATCAGGTAAAAAAAAAAATGGCATCAACCCCTGAAGCAAGAGATTCAGCATCTTCTATAATGTGCCATACCTTTATGAGCCTGCCAGTCTGTGGAACTACTTTGCTGACCCGGGAAGGGGAAGTACATTCTGAAACCCCAGAGAGAGGGGAAGGTAACAGGCTGTGTTTGGGAAACCACCTACCTTTCACCTGGGAGAGAGCCTCTTTCCCCTAAGTACTGCAAAGGGACTTCCCCAGCTTTAGCAAGACATCTGTAACTGTGTGTGACACTTGCAGCCATTACATCAATCTCCATTCATTCATTCATTTCAGACCAAGGTGCATGCCTAGCAAACATCACACTTCACACCAAGGAAAGAGGCAAAAGCTGCCATCCATACTTGGAAACAAAAGTTCAAGAGTAAATGTGGACATATATAGGTGAACAACAACTAGCACAGTTGTTATCTGGAAAGACAGCTGAGTGACAGTACAGAATACAGACGCAGGGTAAAGGTGAGGATCCCAAGGGATGGAGAGAGGAAGAATGCACAGGACCTGAGGGAGGGAAAGTGAGGCAAAACCAACTTGGGAATGAAAATTAGATCTGCCACTTGTCCACCAACACTCCATGACGATAGCCAATTTCAGCCCTTCTCACGTGTAGACTGACTGTGTACAGGGGGGAGAGGAGAGGAATCCCTGCATTCAGCCAAAGGTTTGAAGTATCCAGGTATACATGGTAACGAAGATACATTCTCCCCACCGCTATGACCAAAACAGTGGTGGGAGGGGGGAGGGTGTTGCTTGCCATCTCCACCACAGTAAGTGCGCACACTGTCACTGAATCACCCCAAATAATCCACCCTCCCTCCACCATGTGTGCCATTGCCGAAATCACAATTTTGCTGATTTTCAGGTCATTCTTAGCACCTGTATATAATGCACAATGGAATTGCGGAGAATGTCTCTGGGAAATATAGATACCCTTTCTCCCAGGATGATCCATGGTGAGACTATCCCTGTCAGTCATGTGGATGAGGAGGGGACAGTATTTCAGCAGAAATGAGATCCCTGGAATGGCAGCCATCTGGATGGCATTAACTCTTCCAGTTTCTCAGTTATAACATTCAGAATAAAAAAGATCTTTGGAGTCACGCCTCTTAGCGTGTAGATGTTACAAGTCAGATCTAGCCCAACTAACAGGCATCAAGCATCCATTTTCCCTCTTAATGATCTTTCTCTTTCAGCTGTGTAGAGTTGATTGTTGTAGAACAGATGAATAAATATCGGGCTCGCCTCAAGGACATCAGCAGCCTCGAGTTCGCAGAGAATAAAGCCAAGAGCCGTCTGTCATTGATTCGCAGGTCCATGGTAAGGGGCAGGGCCAAATGAATACCAGGTTGACTATGACTGCCAGACCAAGAAGAAATGTATACAGGGATCCCTTGTCCCCCACCCCACATTAGTTGATAAAACATTCCTCCTTGAGAGAGAATTTGGAGGATAATAGCTTGTGTGTGTCTATCCCAACCATAGTTATTTAATACAGTCTCTTTTCGAATTGAGAATGCATGCATGTCAATTTATTTGGGATTGGGTAGGAAGCCATCAGTCCTTCTCCCTCTCTCTCGCCTTCCCCCTAATCTTCTCCTTATCCTATCTTTCCAAACCTTTACACATCTCAAACCCTTTTACACATGATCAGGTTCAACACAGAAGCTAAAGATTGGCTTTATCACTGATGTCCGAATCTTCAGAGCTGAAAACATATGCAAAGCAAAACCCAGAGAAGTTGGGAGCAATGTCTCTCTGGCAGTATCCCATATAGGCAACCCATATGTTCCTTTGGGGGTCTGTTTTGTTTTGTTCTTTACTTCTCAGGGTGTCTTTAGTAAACCTGGGCCACTTTAGCTTGTGTGTAATTGGCCTTCCTCCATGACAACCCCTCTCAGTGACTGGTTCCCTTTAATCTCACAGTGTTCTCATCTGACACTGCTTATTACAGAACAAGCTTCCATTCACCTCCCTCCCACCTGCACGTGCCAGTGGGAGAACCGGGTGAAGCTGCCACGCATACTGTAGACTGGCCCGCGTTGAGCTCCTTCTAGCGGGTTGCTTCCTTTTGCCTCGCTGCCTTCATGAGATGTGAAAAGCTTGCACGCTCTTAGCTGGGCTGCTGAGTTGAAAGGCAGTCTCCAGCACTGACATGGCCTGTGTTCTCCTCTGCTGTGAGCTGAAGATGTGGCAGGCTGTGTAATGTGTTGCATTATCTGCTTATATAATGGACGCCAGGGGCTTGGTTGGTCATGTGGCAGGTGACCCAGTTACACCCTGCTGGAAGCAAGCATGGGCTGTCTGGGTCCTCTGGGCATGCTCTGTTGGGAGCGCATCTGTAGTCATAGCTGGTGCTCACCCACCTCTTTTATGCAGTGCACCACGGCTTGTAGCTCACTTGTGCTTTCTTACAGTTGCAGCCGAAAGTTGGCTTCCATTTGAAAGCCCAGCAGCTCTTTGAGAAGGGTAGTGGCACGTGCACTCTAACCTGCTCCTTTCCTTTTCCTGTCCTCTCTAATCCAGAAACCTGTACTAATTGCCGTTAGATTTATGAGCATAACCCGCAGTTCAATCCCGGTATGTATCAGAATTGCATTGCACTGACCTTGTGCTGTAACCCTCCACTTATTCCAGTGCTTCTGCATGCTCCATGCCACAACCCACACTTCATAACTCTGTGTGTGTGTGTATGTGTGTGTCCCTTAAACTGCACTCAATTTCTTGTGGTAGAAGAGCCATCAATAGGGGAGTGCACATGAGGCCATTTTTTCCGGAGGAATTAGCAGGAGGAGGGGAAAGAAAAGGTGTCAAATGGTCGGTGAGATTGCAGTGGGCCAAATACATTGTTTTCTACTGATGTCTGTTGCAGAAGAGGTCTCTAGAGGAGCATAAGATACCATCCTGCCTCTGCTACATTGCTTTACCTCAGAGGAATGACTGAACAGCTTGCCAGTCATAGAGTGAAGTAGGGCATCTAGGCAACCCCGAAAGGCTAAAGGAAGTCTGGAATAAAATTGTTGACTGGGAAACTTGTTTTTATGCTTTGTAGCCCCACCCCTCCCTTTAGCTGGTTTCTTTCCCCTCTTTTGTTTTCTCTTCCTCTGTCTTTTGTCTAATAATCCTTTATTTCTTCTTCTTTCTCTCTTGCTCAGCCCATTTTCTCACATTAAGTCCATAAACAACAGTCAGTTGAAGCACAATAAAAATCAAATCCATGCTTCAGAAGACCTTTTCCCCTCCCTAATGCTGCCATTTTCAGCGGAAATGATGATAATAATAATCTAGCATTGTCCTTGCTTGAATTTTCAAAAAGAACTAGACAACAACAAAGTGTCCAAGACCCTGTCAGAGAGGTACAGAACGAATAGGTGCTGCTTTCCCCCTAACTGCAAGAAGAAATATCAACTGCAATATAGTTAATATGAAGCTGCTTTGTAAATATATGAGCATATGAAGCTGCCTAACAGCGAGTCAGACCATTGATCCATCTAGCTCAGTATTGTCTCTCTACTATGTCCAGCAGCATGTCTCCAGGGTTTCAGACAGGAGTCTTTCCCAGCCTAACATAGATATGACAGGGATTGAACCAATGGGTTACACATGTGTGCACGCACGCACACACATAATTTATCTACCCACCACTCCTCTGCTCCAAATCAATGCCCCCATCTGCTTTTCCCACTGTGAGATTTCAAGTACCTGTTATGGGGGGGCACATCTAGAACTCTGCAAGGGGGGGAAACAGCTGAAGTGGTACAATTTGGAGTGGAGCGGTGACAGGTAGGGAAAGGAATTAAGTACCCCATCCACACCACTTCTCTGCTCAAAATCCCATGAAGCCTCCTGAAGTGGCTTTTCCCTATGAAAAACAATTATTGGACTTTTGTTCCGCATTTAAGAATGTGATGTATCATTGCTTTCATGGCCTCCTGGTTGGCAGGATGCTGAACTCTGGAAAGCAGGATGCTGAACTAAATTGACCTTTTGGTCTGATCCAGCATGGCAGTTCTAGAGTTCTTACGCAGATACTCACCTGTATACAGAAAAAATATATTTTTACATCCCAATCCTACAGCAATTCCTAGAGAGCTAAATGTAATCTTGCCTGTTTTAAGATTCAGAGCCTTGAATTGCAGACAATAAAATGTTTCAGGAATTTGCTTTCAGCTAAAGCTTTTTCCTGCTCACACAGAGTGGCTACCTTGGGATGTTTGCATTCTGTGTAGGACTATGACACACAGTTATACAGCATTGCGGGCTTACCCAGTCAAAAGAGAATTCTTGCAGGTTATAAGAATGTTGTTTTCACCCTTCAAAGGTTGAGGGTTGCTTCTCCAGAGCAAGCTTATTCAAGCCCTTGCACAATCATCCTGTGTTCCCTTTTGATAACATCTTACAGGGGCCATTCCACCCTACATGTCCTATATTTTTCCAGTAAATGGGTGCATATTGAAGAAAAGGGGCACCACTAAAGGAAGTTAATTAAATGAGAAGGATTTTTTAACTGCGTATTTGAAGACACGATGGCATGAAAAAGCATGCAGGATTCAACCAGGGAGAGAGATTTTGAAAATGCTTAGAAATAGCTCCTTGGATTCATGTGGGTTATGAAATGATTATCTCAACATGGTAGGAAGCTCTGCTAGTGCACTTGTCTCCAGTTTCCACCAGAACAAGTGTGATCCAATAGTTTTTGAGAATCTGGATCTGCCTGATCAGCATGTAACTGTTTCTTGGCACGATGTGTCTAAGGGGATAGTTTCCCATTGTTATGCATATAGAGCTCCATCCCCACTTGTGTTAGTCGTGGAATTTCGCTGGATAGTGCAAGCGGGAGGACAACCATAGCTTCGTAGGTAGTTTACCTCTTGTTCTTATGCTTCTCACTCAGAAATGGAACCTTTTAGATTTATCTGTGAGTTGCACAGTTGAGCGATTATTGCAACGTAGGAATGGCTATCTTAGAATATTGTATGGGCAGATTTTGGTACATAATAATCCAGAGATTCTCTGCTTGCGCTGGTGTTACTGCTGACTCACTGAGGCACCCCTGGTACAATATAGATTTGTAGAAATACCTCTTAAATTTACTTCTAGTATCTGACAAATAAATGGAAAGTTCTGCTTTAGTATGCACAAGTCAGGGAGATTTTTTTTAGCATCACTGAAATAATATCCTTGAATTTATATATACCTGTCCTGTCTGTGTCTGCACCTACAGATATTGTGTGTTTACTCATTATATTGCGTACACATGCTGGGAATATGTGTTCTTCTGGTCTAGAAGTTGATCTTGGGCCATACTCCTCATTAGCACTGCTCTGCCCACAGGGTAAAGGGCGCCTACGCAGAGGTGCCTGTCCAAGCCCTACATCACCAGCCGCAGTCCGGTTACCGTCTGTGTCGGATGTTCCTGAAGAGGCTCTGAGCAGTGAGGAGGCCATGGAGATGGATGTCACAGAACAGCAGCAAGTGGCCATGCAGCAGGAAGAGAGGGTGTTGACTGAGCAGATTGAGAGTCTGCAGAAAGAAAAGTGAGTCTGGATGTGTTGAGGGTGGTCAAGTTGCTGCAGGTCAAGAAATGCCAGCCTTACATACTGAGTTGGGTTGCAGATTCACATTGGGTTGCCTTGTAGAAGTGATCAGAATCTTCCTGGTATCCAATTGCAGGTATCCAATCATGTATCTTTAGGTAAGATCTTTGTTTTCTTTGCTAGAGAATGTTTATTCTGGTAGTGTTGTGGGTGTGTTTTCCAGTGACCTAGATACTTCATTACTTTCAGGCTCGCTACCCACACTTACTGTTTTTCTCTTTCCATTTATTCAAGTTTGTTTTATGTTTTTCCGTTCAGGGAAGAGTTAACTTTTGAGATGCTTGCCCTGGAGCCACGAGCCTCTGATGATGAAACTCTAGAGTCTGAGGCTTCTATTGGAACTGCAGACAGCTCTGAAAACCTGAACTTTGATTCTGAAGGAGCCATCTCAGACAAATCAGGTGAATAAAGTCTGTTTTTAATTACTTTGTCCAGAGTCGCAAGGTGGAATTCAGCCAGAAGTATCTTCAAGGAACTGTCTCTACTTTTCCAATATAGCTGATACATGAGCTTTACTGTATGTAAAGTTTGCAATATCCAGGACTGGGAACAATGTAGCAGCTGATTAGAGGAAATTATGTTCATCGCAACCTGTATGAATCACTTAATATGATCTATCACGCTGAATCCAACACATTCCACAGAATCCTGAGAATCATAGCTTTAATATTTTTAGAGCAAGGTTCTAGATCTCATGATTGCCAGACTGAATGTGGGCAGCTCATGCAAAAGTTGTGTCTTTACTGATAGACCTACATGTGTGGGAGAAGGAAATATCACCTAGGCAATCCTAGAGATTAATGATGGTGCAGACCCTAAAGGTCTTGCCGGAGAAATACACTGGAAGAATGTGCCTTCCATTGTCTTCTCTTCTCTCACACAACTCAAGTGTGTGTGTGTGTGGGGGGGGGACATATGCGCACAAGCATGAAGAATGGGTGTTGAGGGAGCTATTTGATTAAGTATCTCTTACTGAGGGTTGAAAGTGTTACATTTAAACTCTATCCTTGTTTAAATGGGCTGGTGGGGTAGGCAGGAGACACAGACCCAAACTGTAGGTAGGGCAACAATACTTTGAAAACATATATTTTGGTCACTCAGCTTGGAACAGACAATTAAGAGAATAAGTCAAAATTGTTTGATTTAATTGGTCGCCCTAGGAATGAAGCTTCCTTTCAACTTTCTCAGATAATGCTACCTCTTTCTCAGTGTATATGTACCAACACTTCTTAAGCTTCTCTTGTATCTTTTCCTGCCAGACAGAAGTTTAGCACTCGGCTCATCAAGACCCATAAAGGCAGAGCCCATCACTACCACCAGGTCTCGAAGATATCTGAGAAAACAGCAGGATTCTATGGACTCGGTGGACTCCTCCGTTTCTTCTCCGTCTCTGTCACCCTCTTCCTCCTCCTCCTGCTTACCTCATGTAACTAGGAAACGGTTCCAGATATACTCCAAATCGCCTTTCTACCGAGCAGTTCCCTCGGGGGGTGCCACAGCACCGGAGCTACCTCCAGGGCATGTCAAGGGTCTGGATGACAGGCCACAGTTCACTACCAGAGGGACATTCAATCCTGAGAAAGGCAAGCAGAAACTGAAGAATGTGAAAAACTCTCCCCCCAAAGCCAAAGAGCTCCCAGAGGGGGCTGCTGGGACAGGCCGGAAGAGACACCCTGATGCTGCTGATTATACCAGTCCCCAGCAGCTGGTGCTGCTTGGAAATAAAGAGTTCATGGTATGAGCCTGTCCATCACAGTAAAGCAAAAACATCTCATCCTTGGCATCTTCCCTCCACTTCAGCACTATCTGCCACCACCTCCATTGTAGACCTGCTGCCGTCACCCAAGTCAGCTTCTCCTCACTCATAGCTTGGAATCCCAACATTGTGTTACCAGTGCAGAAGAGAGGAGGCTAACTCTTTAACAAAAGCCAGTGGAGGAAGGTTCAGCTGTGGCCTTAGTTGTCTTTAACTTTTGGAACTCAATAGCTTCTTGGTGTCTCTGGCTGGGAATTTGTAGCGAAAGGGAATAGTGGCTAGAGAACTGCATTTGTGTTTCCTATCAGTCCCTGGTCTCGTCTTTAGGGATCATGGGAATGTGCCAGCCAGCCAAGAACACCAGGATGGCACCTGGAGTTCAGGGAGCTGTTCTTGATCCTGATTATCAAAGCTGCTGACTTTGGGATTGGGTTTTTGCACTGGGATCGATAAGCCTGGACTTTCTTAGTAGGAACCACAGCAAAGAGGACACTGAACCCTTTGTTCAGAGCTATTTATAATGCACTCCATGGTGTTGTCAGATGATATAAAAATGCTCATTTCCAGTCAAGCACTTCTCAAACAACCACCAGGTGCATACCTGTTGTGGAAAAGAGTTATTTGTCTGTCTTTTTGTTTAGGTTTCTTTGTTGACAATGTCAGAATAACCAATTCCAGTTTGATTCCAGGTAGGTCAAAGCCAAATATTTGTGCCGGATTTCCAGTAGCCATAACCAAGACAAGTGTCTTGCATTCAAGGCACAGGATCAGATTCCAAAAGGCAAAAGAAATGTTAGGAGGTAGAACCCTTTGTCTTTCTGATGCTTCTTTGCCCCAGATGCTTCGTGCTGCTAGCTGAGCAAAAGGCTCCACAGACAGACTTTGACAGACAGGGGAAACGTCACTCTCCAAATCGCTTTATTCAAGCAAAATGCAAATGTATAGAGAAGCGGTAAGGAAGGCTGCTGTCGCAGTCAGTCTGTTTAAAAAGTGATTTAACATCACTTTCTTCACCGAACATCAGTATTAAAGAAAGGCGCAAAAAAAAACCAGAGACTACTTGAAGCTCTTTGTTAGTATTATGGTTACTGAAGTTCAATGTAAATAAAACTTTTTATGTTTTTTTAACTTTTTTTTCCACAATGTGGGACTTTTTAAATGTGGGACATTTAAGCCAGGAAGGTGAAGGGGGAGGGGAGGGGAGGGTGTGGGATACTAGAATTAGATCTGAGGTCGCTGCAGTATGGAACAATGAATGGTAGTCATTTTTGCACCAGTGCGCCATCAGGTACTTCCACCAGTATCTTGAGTTTGGAGCATTCAGGAGTTCATCCTTGTTACTTAAATTGCTGTGAGTGGCGTGAGAAGAGCCCCTCCTCCTTGACTGTAGCAGTAAGGTCTGTATCTTTCTTTTCTTTTCTTTTTTTAATGGTCCTTTTGGAAGCTCCATTTTTCAGAGCATCTGATAGCACCATCAACTTATTGTGACCACGTGGCATAAGATACTGAGAGGGATGAGGTTTGTTCAGCTGGCCATCATGTGTTGTGCCACACACATAAATGTAGCTGCAATTTAAAAACAAGCAAAAAACATCTGTTGAAAATGTAAGACAGGGACAGTATACCATGATCGTACGCATAAAACTGGGGTTCCTGATGTCCTTTGCAAGCTGTTTGCACCTTTAGGGATCCTAACGTATGTCTCATTTCCAATCTTAAGGGGTTTGACTGACTGAGAGTCAGTGGTGAGTTAACTGTTTAAAACTGCCCCAAAATAAGTACCGTATGTGTGCAGCCCCTTTAAGTTCAACCGTGAAGGTCCTCATCATCACTGATGGGATGGCAGCTGCGACTGGACCCCAGTTTTCAGTAATCTGGCACTGTATAGGCCAGAAGGCCTTGACATGTTCAGTGTGTGTGTGTGTGTGTGTATGGGCTAGCTTTTGCAGGTCAAAAATTAGTTGTTAAAACCAAAGTTAAATATAGTCAGATCAGATCAGAGGCTGCTGTTGATCAGCATACTGGGTGGTAATGTAACTTTTTAACAAAGGAAAAGAAACCCCCCCTCAACATTTTCAAATCTTAAGATATATAATTGGCAATGTCGCTATAAAGAGGCCTTACTAGAGAATTCAAACTGTTCTTTCAGTGATTGTAGATGGCACTTGCTCTGTTAGTCAGAACTTTGTCTAGCAGCTGACCGAGGAGTCTCCAGCTGTGCTTTTCCTGCTTCATACCACAGACTGTCCGTCAGGCAAAATCTTCAATCTGGTCCCTGCTGATGGATTCACAAGACAGCCTCTTCCTTTGGCTTTGCAAGAATGACTCAAGGCATCCACTTTACCATGACCTTGAAGCCTTTTTCTGCCCAGGAGAGGGAACCTTGCAGGCGGAATTTTCAGTATGTGTGGGTCCAGCTTGTTTTTGTTATGGTTTGTATTTTTGTGTTTGAGGCATTTAACACCTTGCCTTTTTGAGCCTGACAGTTGGAATGGTTCTACATGAGCTACAAGTTCAATATCAGAAAGTGTAGCTGAGGATCATCCCTGTCTCTCTGTACCCCTAGAGTCATGAGTATGCTTTTACAAACCTGATGAGGCTTAGGGTTGTTGTTGTTTTTATAAAGAAGCACCTTACTGCCATCTGGAGTCTTGGCGACTGTGATGCTATGCTCAGTGTCCTTGGGACTTTGTCCTCACAGTGGTCATTCTCATGGCTTCCAAGATACGTTGCAACACTGAGGAGCTCTGATAAAGCAGGTAAGGGAACTCTCACTGTAGGGTTTAGTAAGCAGGATTTATCAGCAGTGGGCAAGATGATGGATCTAGAAAGGACACCCACCTCGTCCCTCTCTGCAGTACTAGTTCGTTGCAGACTAAGCTGTACTCCTCTTCCCTACCCCCCACCCCAATATCACCCTAAACGATACGATACAGTCAACACATTTCCCCTACACACGGTAGGTGCTCATTTCTGTCTGTGCAAATGCACAAAGATCCTTGGAAACTTTTTTGACCCTTGTTTCTAATTCTCAAAAAAGAATCAGCTGATTTCTGTGCTGGGGGGCACTGGGTTTTGCATACGCTTCAGGGGGCTAGTTCCTTTTTCTTCCAATGCGAAGCCCTTTCCCCAGCACTGGCCATGGGAGCAAGGGAGTGGGGCATCCATATACTTTAGGTGGGTCCATGCTAGACTTTCAGTTATTGAACTATGTTTGAATGCGGGCAACAGGAAGAAAAGTCTTTTTAATTTCATTCCCCGTCCATGTTTCTGCCTGATGCCTGTCTTCCAGAAGTACCATCTTTCCTTCCCCCCTCCCCTGCCCCAGTACAGCCTGTAAACATGGAATCTTGACCCTTTTTTCACTCATGGTATCAAGTGAATGTACTCACCACTAGGAAGGACATTGGCTGCATATAATTATTTTTAATGGAAATTTTTAAAGTAATTTATAAGTATACTGAGTGTAAATTTTAAAAACAGACTATGTATTGTAAAAGGATATATTGTCCAGTGTCATACTCTATAAATTTTACCTGTTTAAAGAAGAATTCTGTAAAGGAAAATGCTTTATTTTGCTCACTGAACCCGGGTGGCTTGCCGTAACGCAGTCAAGCCAGCACATTGTAATTTCATGTCTGGAAGTTTCTCTAATTTTTTTTTAATTAATGTTATTTTTGTTTCCCTTTTCTGGAACAAGGCCGTCATATTTAAAGTGCAATTTGTGTAATATTTCGTAAATATGATACTATATGGCTGTACAAATACAACTTTATGAACAAATAACCCCTAGCTTATTAAAGAACAAAGCAATGGAAAATAAAGCGATAGTGGCAGATGTGTTTCATAATCTGTGACATTCAGAGCCACATCGGATTTTGTGTCTGGGGAAGGGCGGCGGGGGGGGGGTATGGAGAGCACCAGCAAAGTGTTAGTGCAATTAAGGTACTGTGCCATTTCAGACTGCAAATGAGAGAAGAGTTACAATTCTTAAGGTGCAATCCTACTGGAGCATGCTGGGAGATGCAGGCCTTTTTTCTGTCTAAACTTGCATAGGATTGCACACTTAATGCCTTTCCCCTTGGTGGGAGAGCTCCTATGTAACCTAACTCATCAGGGGAGAATGTTGGGACTTCTTTCCCTAATGTGCTAGTTTTCTACATACAGGGTGGTGGGTGGTGGTTTTTTTTAAACACGAGTCAATCCAAGCAAGTTATCCTTCACTTCCAGTCTGAGGTGCTCTTGGTACTGTTTCAGGAAAACGCTGTTATGTGGGTTTTGCTGAATGTGTAATTTGGCTTTTTGTTTGTGCCTAGAAGAAGACTGTCCTAGTCACCTCCTTATTTCTGATGTCTGCAGTAGCAACAACATTGCTGGCATGGAAGTATGACCATGACCCATCATTCCTGTATTTGGAGATAAACTTCTCGCCTTGCCCCTTCTGGCAAAATAGGAGCAAGAAACCTACTGATACATTTTTACTGATGTGCCCCTAGCACAAGGGTGGCCAACTTCCTGTACATTTGCTTGCTCTCCTCCCCGCTCTATTCCAGGAACCAGTAATTGGTTATGAAAAGAGAGTTTGTTCCTGACATTCCAACATGTTCAGTCTGTTTGCTGCTCCTTATTGATTTTCATGAAAATGTGAAGCTGAGTCGGGGGTGATCCCACAAGCAGTGACTGAATACAAGTGCTGATCTCCAGTTTGCAACCTGGCAACCTGAGACAGTGGATAGCCACTGTAAAAAAAATAATAAAAAAAGACATGGAATGCAACTGAAGGCCTGTCGGTAGAGCGGGGAATTCTGGGCCCAACCCATGTTAGTTCCAGGCCTGAATGGGACCAGTTCAGTTGCTTTGCTTTTCACTGGAGGTGAATAGGGCAGAGCTGCAAACAAGAAATGAAATAAGAACAAACTCTACACAAGCTCCCCATTTATTAATACTTATACAACATCACCAGCAAAGTCCTCCCCGCACTCCCAAATCCTGGCAGCCATGGCCTAAGCGGATGGGATTCTGCTTTCAAGCTGGGCAAGGCCCATTTGTCCAGAACTTAAATGTTTGCACACTCGTTTGTGATAAAGTTCTGGATATTTTTTGTCCTGATATTGTATCCCTTCCCAGGTTCATCTTTTTATATTTATATTTCTGTGCACTCTTAAGATTTTTAGATGGTTCACAACTAATGTAAGTCCCATTGGTTTCAGTTGGTCTACTTTTAAATATGATTAAGTCTGGATCCAACCCAATGATTTTGCACTCCTTCATTGTTCTCTCCTCTAGAAAAGTAGTGCCATATCCTCCCTTCTACAGTCCCTTCTACCTTCTATCCTCCCTTTTCTCTTATACGAACTGTAGAAGCACCCTTGGTTATCTGCTATCATTTCCTCATAGCATTCTTAACGTTGTGAAGCATTCTTCTGCACTATGGGCTAAGTTTTATGGTTAGAATCAGAGCTTACCTTGAGTCCAAAAACCTGTTTTTAAGGCCAGGACTCAGTCCTGGAACATGAATTACAGTAATACCTTGTATTGCAAGTAACTTGGTCTGAGAGCGTTTTGCAAGACAAGCAATTTTTTAAAATAAATTTTGACTTGATAAAAGAGCAAGGTCTTGCAATACAAGTAGTGTAGGGATGTAACCGCTCGCCTCGAGTGGGCGGAGCGGGCCAAAATCGGCCCCGCTCACGCCTGCCGGAGACTTGCTTTGATATAAGAGTGTATAAGGATTACAAGCACGGTTCCGGAACAAATTATGCTTGCAATCCAGGGTATTACTGTAATGGAGTTTCTTTGAGCGTGTACAAAATGCATTCCCATTCATATCTATATGTATACCCAGAGCACCAGGAAGGGCTTCAAAATCAGAGGGCGTAACTTTAGGCAATTATCACTTTAGAATTATCAGCACTGCTCATAACTTTTCAGTGTTTGGATCCCAATAACTTTTATCATGTGAATGTTGCTGGGCTGCAGTCAGTGATGCCATGTGGTGATCCAACCAAAGTCCCAGTAGTTTGTGGGGAGGGTGATCTGGAGGCGTATGCCTGTTTCTCCTGCTCATTGCCTTTCAGACCCAGGTTTTAAAACATGAATGGTGCATCGCGGGGCCTCCTTCCAAGGAGCATGTCAGTTTTTGAACATGTCACAGAGCAGCTTCTCCATGGGAGTGTTCCCAATGGTCCTGCGGAAAAAAAGAAGCTCGATACGCTCTGAAGAAATAAACTTCAGCGAAGGGAGCAGCAGCAGCAGCTTTCCAAACCTGGAAGGAAGAGATAATGCATACGCTGGGTTTGATGGACTTCCAAAACTCATGGGAGGAACTGGGAGAAGCAGTTCACTGAAATTCTCCAGTGCGGGGATAAATTTTCCAAACATTTGTTGAGGGCCGGGGGTACAAGCTCACCATTAGAAGTACGGCTTCTTTTCTTTTTTCCAGTTTTCTTTTATTTTGCTTCCATCATGGCAAGTGGCAACCATGCAAACATTTTGCATCCTCCTCTGCAGTGCCCCAGATCTAGCATTCTGGGGCATTGTGGCAGGAGAAATGGTGGAGAAGATTTGGCCAAATGACTCTCTTTTTTGGGATGGGATGAGAGAAAACATGCAGATCCCCCCCCCCCCAGATCTGTTCTGAGACATTTCAGCTCAGCTGTAGTTGGGTTAGAGAACAAGCCTGCCACCTGCCACCCACCACCACCCCCATTTGCTTGAAGCAGGGCCCAGGCCTAAAGGACTACTAGAGACTAGTGTGTTGTTTAAATATATTTAACTCACTTTTCAACTTTTAGGATGCCCGATGTGGTAAACAAGTATTTTTTAAATAACACAATAGAAATACAATAATAAGTCAAACCAAACATCAAGATAGTAAGCAGGATAGAATAATTATTTTTAAAAGCAGCTAAAACAAATGCAACAGCTGGAAAACATCAATTAAGTGGACAGCCCCAAAGGAAACAAAATTGAAATCAAGCTCGGGCAAATAAAAAGGTCTTCACCAGGTGCCTGGAACTTAGCAAGAGCTGGTGAAGGTCTCTGAACAGGGAGTAGCATAAATACGGTGCCACCACCACAAAAGCCCCCACTCACCGCCTGCCTCACCTCAACATGTGGGGGCACTTGAGGAACAGCCTCAAACGGAGATCTTGACTCTCACCCAGATTTGTTTGGGAGTGTTGGTGCATAGCTGGAACAAATTGTTTTGCTGGAACCTGTGTCCATGTAAGGATATATATGGCAGCCTTCCCCAACCTGATGCCCTCCAGGAGTGTTGGCTGGGAGCTGTAGTCCAACACATGAGGCGGGTGCCAGGTTGGGGAAGGTTGATCTCTGGAGTAGTCTAGCCCCCTGCTATCAACCTGCCTGGCAACAGATCCTTGCTTTGCTACTTGAGCAGACTTGCCTCATTATGGCATTGCTCGGGGTCTCCATGCCTGGAAAGGGATTCAGCTGTTGCTTTCCTGTCTGCCATGCTGTCGTTAAAGACACAGGATCCCTACCAGAAAGAGAGGTGGCTGCCCTAACAAACGGGGAGACCTATAAAATGCTTCAGGGGCTGGGTTAATATTTATTTATTATATTTATGAATCGCCCATCTGGCCAGACATCCAGCCACTCTGAGCGATGTACAATGCAATAAAATACAGGGACGGACACACACACACAATATAAAACACAATTAAAAATCCTAACCCACCCCATATTCCCGCCTGAAAAGCCACGTTTTTAATGCCCGGCGGAAGCTAATCAAGGAAGGGGCATGGCGGAGGTCACTGGGGAGAGAGTTCCATAAATTGGGGGCTGCCACAGAAGGGCGGAGGGGCTGTTAGGAAGGGAAGAGCACTCGGCAGTAGGTACCTGACAGGCTGGTTGGGGTAATGGATCTGGTTATGTTGTCCCAGCATCACCTGGGACTGATCCTGCAAATTCTCCACCTGGTCTGGATCTTTCAGGCCTCTTGTTTCTGCAAAAAGAAAAACAACCAGGATAAAGTAGTTCTGTGCTGGGAGACTTGCTTTTAAAGAAAAGGTGTATTTGTTGACGCTGCTTTGCTGGAAATAGGCATGGGTATGAAAGTGGCAAGAGTGGCATGGAAAACTGGAGCATGTGATACCGGGTGTAGAATTCAGCTTTCAGAGGAACTCAGCTTTAATTTTTAAAAAACGAGTTTCCAGTCCTTATGGCTACAAAGATTTCTTTGAAAGTATATGGGCAATGCCAGCTGGAATCTGATTCCAGAGGGGTGGCTGAATAAGCTTTCTAGTGCCTGGGAGCAGAGATCCAGGGCCCTACATTGCTCCTTTCTCCTCCCTGTGGCTAGCAAAGTGAAAATATTTCCCCCAACATTAAAAATTGCAGAATAAATTAAGCAAATGAGAGACTGCATAATTTGCATAATATTGGCTGTCTGATTCACATTTTTTTTGGTGCAGAATTTGCACTGCCTTGGTGCTGAACTTTGCTTTTCTTTGTTTTGTTCAGAGAAAGTACAGCACTTTGCCTGTAGCCAAATGCTTCTCCTTCCAGCCAGCTCACCTGGTTTGAATAGTACAATTGCCTTCATACAGGCAAACTCGGTGGGGTCCACGAGCAGCCCTTTGAAGCGTGCAATGATTTCCTGCAGAGCACGAATGTCCACTCCACCAGACGCAAGCTTTCCATTGAGGGTAGGGGCCAGCTCCGACACAGAGAGGAGGGGGCAACTTTCCAGTGGTAAAGACCACTGGATGGCACAGAGCAGGAACAGCTCACTCCAGGCTTCCTCCAGTAAGATCACCTGCAAAGGACAGGGCACAGGGCTAAGTCCCTAATGACTTGAAGTGTCCACTGCATGCATCAAGTCTGTTCCTTAAATAGGCTATGACATCAGCCACATCAGCATCTTACCTTTTTAAACTATAAAACTGGTTTTCCTAAACCCACTTTAGCAGTATAACAAAGTGCCCCATGTTTACAGAAAAATGCACCTTACACTTTCAACAGGCACCAGTTTTCACTGGGCCAATTACCGTACATTGTTGTCTGCATGCCTTAGTCTTTATGTAATGTGTCAACTTAGCCATCATCATGTGCCTTATTTTCCCATTCCTCCACTCTAGGTTCCCCCAGCCACATCTCTATTATGATTCATGCGGCTGAAACTGTACAAGGCCGCCTTCTCCAAGCTGGTGCCCTTTTAAATCGGGGTGGGCAACTTGTGGCCCTCCAGGTGGTTTGGCCTACATCTCCCATCAGCACTAGCCAACCTAGCCAATGGTGAGGGATCATGGGAGTTCTGGGACAAAATATTGAAGGGCACCAGCTTGGGGCAGGCTGATCTAGGATAAGAAGCCTTGATTTGTTTCTAGTTAAGCTCTTTCTATAGATCAATTAAAAATATCACAGGTTCTAAATTCACACATATCCCTGATATAGAGATGTGAATTTAGAGCCTGTGCTATTTTCATAAATTACATATTAAATTGGTATTTCTTTACACTTGGATGCTTACTGGTTCACTAGCTAAGTGCAAGGACAAGAAGAGAATATGACCCTGATAATGTGTTCCCAAACCCACATACCCTGAGCGCCGCCCCCTCACTTTCAGCCAGGGCCTAAAAAATCAGTGGCTAGACCTGGCCCAGGGACTCACCTGGTCTCGGAAGGGCAGGTTTGAGAAGACAGGTAGGTTCTTTGCCCATTTCACGGCCATGAAGAGGAGTCGGGCGGAGGTTTCATAGACGCTCTCAGGGCTGGCGGGTGGGTATGGGGACATGTGACCCTCGCCCCCTGAGCGCTCCGGCTCATTACTTGTTACATCGATGTTCTCATCAGCTGTAGAAGGGAAAGCTTATCCATCAGTAATGTGGAGTCACCGCTAAGCAAGTTTTTTTAGGCACTTGTGTCTATGCCCCAGAAAGGCTTAGCCTTCTGAACTGGCAGGCACTGGCACCTGTATCCACATTAATATGATCAGTGTTGCAAGACTAGTACAAGGCGCTTTTAAGAAGTTTTTAAAAACAGTTTCTAAAACATTTAAGAGTTTTAGAATACTGTTCAGGGCAATGAGGTTAAATATCTCAGCAGCAGCAGCAGCAGCAGCAGCAAGCTGAGAGAGAGCATGACCAGCCCATAGTCACCTGATGGGGTTCATGTCTGAGCAGGGATTTGAACCCAGGCCTTCCCAGTCCAAATTGCCCCATTCATACCTCACTGGTTCTCTCTGTTCGTCACAGTAGTGAAGGGGAAGCGGTCTCTGATGCTAAGATAGTGTGGGGGGTGGGTGGGTTAGAGAAGGGATAGTGTGTCAAAGGAACATGGCTAAATGTGGAAAGCTGTGGCTACAGGCGTGACAGTACTGCCCAGAGATCTTTTCTACTTACACCACTGCCTGAGTCACCGAAATATCCCCAGCACTCTGGTGGTTTCTCTTATTACTCATGTGCAGTGGTGCAGCCCGTCTCCTGCCAGATTCCAGGGTCTATCTGTTGTGAAAGAACCCAAGCAGGGCGGCTGCATTTAGACTGCAGGTGACTGACTGAGCCAATGAGCTAACTGCTCCACAACCCACTCAAATGTGTTGTCAGAAATCATACCTGCAGATCATGCTCTGGTCTCTAAATGCGGTAATAAAACAAGGTATGCAGCACTTGAACATGTGGAGGGATGTGCCACAGATGTGCCTTGCTTGGGCCACCATTTGCTCTAGGGAAGAGCTGGGCAACTTGTGGCCCTAGTCCCGATACCTTGGCCTACAAGTCCCATGTTCCCTAACTGTTGACATTGCGGGCTAGGGCTGATGGGAGTTGTAGGCCAAAACATCTGGAGGGCCATGGGTTGCCCACCTCTGCTCTAGGGCCAGCTCTGAACCTCAAAAGTATTGTTTTTAATTACTCAGCTCTTTCCGTGGTCCACAACAGTGTATTGTGAGCTATCCCAGTTGTAACGCAAAGTATTTTGGGGTGGCCTGGTCTGGAATAGACAACACGGCGAGACCAGGAGGAGAAGGAAGCCTGACCAAAGCAGTACTAGCAATGCTCACCAGAGGACAGCAGAGGACAGTCCAATGGCCTTCATTGAATCCAGCTCCAGCGCAGCCAGGAACCACCTGATGCTGCCACTGTGTTTACCACAGCTTCACAGCAGCGGTGATGCTGTGCTCTCCATAGTTTCAAGGAGGCTCGCAGCAAGCGTGGCTCAACAGCCACCAGTTCAGAAACCTGACTTGTGCCCCCTATGGGCAGTAAAGCAGGTGAGCTCCCCTTTCCCTCTCCACCCACGTCCAGCACCTCACAGGCCCCTACCATCCTCTGGCTCCAACTTGGCACAAGTCTCGGCCGTCATCAGGCTGGCCATGAAGCGGTGGTTGCTGGGGGGAGTCGGGGCCCGGGCCCTTGAAGCCCCAGTCATGGAGCAGGAGGTGAGGACCCTGTGATTCTGCAGGGAGGGGCAGGGCGGTGGCAGGGGCGGCGGAGGCGGCACATCCCGTGTCGTGGCCAGGTGCTCGGGTTGCCGTTCAGGCTCCAGGTCCATGGCATCGAGGCGCACCTGCGCTGTGCTGCGGGGCTGCCGTTCATTCTGGACAGCTGGAGGCAGAAAGGGGGAGAGGTCAGCAGGTGAGCCTCCGTTCTCTTCTGCTGGTGGTTGAATTGCAGAGAGGGCAGAGGAGGCCTGGTCCTCTTACCTTTTATTGCAAGGCCCCCTTAGCTGGCAATTTCAATGGTTACTAGGGGGGTGTCCTGATTTGGCTAAATTGGGGTGGGGGAGTTGGGGAATGGGGCTTATGGGCTTCATTAAGGACCCCCTACTTTTGCCCCCTCTGCCCATCCGCCCACATCCTTGACCACGCATGCTCCTCCTATGTTCTTTATAGCACTGGCCAATTCTCTCTCTCTCTCTCTCTCTCTCTCTCTCTCTCTCTCTCTCACACACACACACACACACACACACACACACACACCATCCATCCATCCATCCATCCGCATATTCCAGTGGGGCAACTGAAGCAAAATAAGTACTTGTTTAAAAAAAAAAACATTCTAGCCCAAAGTGGGCCTTCAAAGGATGTGCCTGATTCATGCCCACAGGGAACCAATCCTGGGGTCATGATCAGCTAACAGTATCGCAGCCACATTCTGGTGCCACCCCACCGGCTCCATCCCAGCTAGTATTTTGCAGCTGGCTCCCATCAATGGAGCTGGGGGCTGCAGTGAAAGAAAGAAAAACAAATTTGCATTCTGCAAATCTGAAGCCTGCCCAAGCCTACTGGGGTGTAGTAGAACCGAAGTTCACAGGGTCAAAGCACCAAGACCTTTTGCTTAGCAGGGATGAAGACATGGACTGGGTTCACACAACACGTTACGCCACAGTGGCTGGGTTCACACAACATTTTAAACCTACAGAGGTTCTGAAAGTATTTTGGGGTGGCCTGGTCTGGAGTGGGTAATTAAGATCCATAATACACACACGCTGAGGTGGATCAACACAGCAGCTGCCTGCATTTTTGGACTCGCCTTGGGGACGTGGCTATGGAGACTTCCACGATGAGCACCTGCACTTCAAAATTTCCCACTATACCACCACACGCCTGATCTATAGGATCTGCTTGCAAAAGACCGGCTCCGAATCATTTGGATTAAGCCTTTGAAGCCCAGCAAGTGTGAGCCTTTTTGTTCCCACCCAGCCCCCAGGACTGTGCTCACCATCCTTGTTCATTCCAGCCTGGAGGCATTTCTTCAGCCGGCAGGCTTGGCACTGGTTCCTGTGTGCTTTGTCCACTGGACACATCCCTGTGCCAGCCTGGCATCTGTCAGGAGAACAACACAGCAGTGTGCTAGATCCGGTAGCAGAGATGTGCTTGCCAGAGGCTGCAGTTCCTTGTTTAGGGGCTGTGGCACTTACTTGTATGCTTTCAGAAACAAATAAAACATTTTGCCGCAAGAAATATCAAATTCTGAGCCAAGAAAAGCTGAATTCTGTGACCTGCATAAGTATGCAAATGAGCATATACTGTATTTACTTTTAATGGCATATAATGGCATCTGCTAATCATGAGGCAAGGCAAAGAGCTATGTAAGTCATTGATGCCTCATCCCCAATGACTGGGAAGTCCTGCTTAGCCCTCACTTCCAGATTTTGAGATTAGAGCAGGCATTCCTCACACATTTTCAAACCAGAGGACTAGCAACTTGTTTTAAAATTACACTAAAGCTGGGATTTCTCGGCGGAGGGGGAAACATACTTTGTATTCACAACACACATGTCTCTACTTGGGCAGCGCAATTACAGAATACACAGAGTTCTGTGCTGGGCACACCATCTTAGGGAGATGCGGATGAGACAGAGGCAAAATTCAAAATCGCCCATGATGACCTCATTCCAGAATCCTGCACCCCATGTGCAGATAAGCCTCAGATGCTGGGAGCCCTACGTGGGAGTTTTCTGTACCAAGGTTGTGGTAGGCTAGTAAGTTTCGTATGTTTTCTTTTTGAGCTTGCTTTGTTTTCCCTCTCGCCTTTCACTGTATCGTGTTTCTTTTGTAACAAATGCAGTTTTGTCATCTAAAGCTTTGGGGCTGATTCCCAGCCAAACTCTAAGGAGGGGGGGGGGGGTCGGTTGGCCTTCTCTCCTGGCAGGTATGCAGCCAGCAGAGATAAGGGAGAAGTTGGCCGGTCGCCCATCTCCTTTTCATATTTCTCCAAGGTCTCAAGCAGAGAACGGTGTTTCCCATCACCTGATCCTTCTGACTGGAGATGCCGGGGACTGAGCTTGAGTTGGGACCTTCTTCTGCACTCAAGGTCTGTGCTTCATCATTGAGCGATGATCCCTCCCTGCCCAAAAGGCTAAGGTCGGGCTAGTCCTGTGACGGAGCCAGGAATCAAAATGACACCCACTGTGTTGGTTGGTGGCTACTGCTGGAAATCAGGGGGGGGGGGGACAGCCGTCTTCCTCCCGTCTCCCAAAACTTCAGAATGTGGTAGGCTCAGATAGAACCCTGCTCTCTTCATTTCTCACCTCCTCCTTGCCCCGACTTGAATATGGGAACTGGAGCACATGTGGTGCAGAGGCTAGGGCTATAGAGACCTTGGTCCAATCCCATTCTCCCAGCTCTGATTAAAAGTGGAGCCCCCCCCCTTCCCACAGGGCTGGCATCAAAGGTAGGCATGGTTGGGCACTTGCTGAGGGCCCACACCCCTTCAGGGGCCCACTGACAAGGGTCCCCGGACCTACTCCTCCTCTTCATCATTGGACAATGCCACCATCAAAGGTTAGCCTGATTTCAGAAGTTTCTGCCAGAACTTCTAAGGGCCAGTATCAAAGGTAGGTATGGTGGGGCACCTGCCAAGGTCGGGCCCACACCCCAGCAGGGGTCCACTGGCAAGAGCCCCCCTGGACTTGCTCCTTCTCTTCACCATTGCAACTTGCTTGTTCCGCCGGCGCCTGCCTCTCGCTCTGGCCCAGGCAACGGTGGTGGTGAGAAGGAGGAGCAGCAGATGCCGCTGCCTACTCCCTCCTCACTGGCTCTCTTCCTTGCAAGCAAGCAAGTGGGAGCAGTGATGACGAGGAGAAGCAAGAGCAGCTAGTGACAATAGCTGTGAGAAGGTTGACTCACTGAAGGAGGGGGCCCATTGAAGGTGCCTTGCCCAAGGGTCCCCCCCCAAAAAACCTGGTGGCAGGGCTGCCAACACGACTGCTTTAAGGGGGGGGATGAAAATATTGGGGAATCTAGTTACGATTCTCCTGTCCCACATGCACTTTGCCCCACTGATGCAGTGAACGGCTGGGCTGTTCGCATCTTGCCGTGTTCAAAGGTGACCCCCCTGACCTGTAGATGAGCTTCCTGCGGACGCTGCGCTTGAAGAATCCGCTGCAGCCGTTGCAGGCATAGATGCCGTAGTGTTTGCCGCTGCTGGAATCGCCGCACACCTTGCACAGCAACAGCGGGCTCCCGGCTTTGCCCGGAGGAAGGCCGAGCCCTGCGGGGGGGAACAGGCGAGAAAGGTGTCTGTCAGGGCTGTGCGGATGGCGTGCTGCACAAAGGCACCGCGGCAAAGGCTGGCATTTATTCCCAGCATGGTTTGAACACAGGTGGCTTAGAGGGGGGCAAGGAGGCATGTGAACACCCCACCCCCCACCGTCGAACCTCTATGTTTGCTTGAAGGAAGGGCATTCCACGCTCGCTCAGACTACTTTGTTATCCTCAGTCAACATACAGAAAAAGCACTTCCATGTTTCAGTGACAGAATGTGGCCAGGGAAGAGAATTTTGCATTTGGAAGGTAGCCAATAGAAAATCCTATTTTTGCATTTTCACTATCAATTTATTTATTACATTGTGTATTACAATTTGTTGCAATTACACTTGTGTTTATACTTCCCCACCCCACCAGTGGTGCCCTCAGGGCAGGATTTGGGGGCAGACGTCGATGGGTCCCACTCGACAGAATGAGCAGGAGGGCCCCCCGAGTGTAGCAGGGCTGGCTTGCTATGTATATTTCGAAATCAATGAAGTAGTAACGCACCTCACCATCTAAGCAACGCTTCCCCCTTAAGGCCATTAAATTCACAGTCTAAAATTACCTGACTAACACCCCTGTTCCCCGCCAGTTTCTAAGTTCACCAGGTATCAAGCCATAATAAAACAGCTGGATAACAAGATGTCACTGCATTTCCCCCCTCTTCTGGTTTGTGTTTTTTTTTTTAAAGTATTGATGCCATTTTGATCCCACCCTTCCTCCAAGGAGTGCAAGGTTACATACATGGTTCTCCCCTCTTAGCCTCACAACAACCTTGTGAGGTAGGTTAGGCTGAGAGACAGTGACTGGCCCAAGGTCACCCAATGAGATTCAAGGATGAGCGGGGCTTTGAACCCAGATCCCCAGACCAGTATTTAACCACTCTGGTCTGGGTTTGGGGGGCTGGGGTGGGGGAGCTGATGGCTCAAGTTTTTCATTTTAGTTCCATCTCAGTGGTAGATGACTGGCAGTTTAAAACCTGCATACCTCTAAATGAATTCGTTGCATGCAGATGAATGGTGGCCACTTCTTCCCTACTCACATGGGAAGGGAAGTAGCCTCAAGGTTGAAAGGTGTCCCATGAAGTGAGATTTGGTTGGTGTCTTTTGTGGGGTTTAAGTGACTTTCCTCACTCTCTGATTTCTTCAGGACTAGCAACTTTGCTCTAGGAAATCCCAACTTGTTCTGATGAGCTGAATTCTCCACCTGTGCCCTGGGGTGAAACCTCCCGCAGCATGTTGAGACTCAACTCTGGTCCAGGAAGGAACAAGAGGTAGAGCAGGAATGGGGAATATGTGTGGCCCTCCAGATGTTTTTGGACTGCAACTTCCTGCCATCCCTGACTTTTGGCTGTGCTGGCTAGGGCTGATGGGAGCTGCAGTCCAATGACGTTTGGAGGGCCACCCACAATTCTCACCCCTGGGGTAGAGCTCTAGCACCTAAGCCAGCCTTCCCAAACCTGGTGCCCTCCAGATGTTTTGGACTACAATTCCCAGCATTCCTGAGCACTGTCCCTGCTTCCTGGGACTGATGGGAGTTGAAGTCTAAAAGTTCTGGAGGGCACCAGGTTTGGGGACGGCTGACCTCAGCTCTAGCACCGAAGGAGGTACCCAGGCTTCCAGCCGATTGCAGCTGGGCCTGTTGCTAGGAAAAGCTTCAGACCTAAAAAGAGGGGTTGGGGCAAGAAAGAGACATGGAAACGTGCTCCAAAGGGCAGTGATGCCACTTACCCAACTGGCTGCCTTCCATCCCTTTGCTCATTGCAGACTCCGTAGGGGAGGCAGCCATGCTGGTGGTTGATCAGCGGGGACAGGAGGTCTCAGCTCTCTGCTTTCTGCTGCCTGCTGTGTCAAGAATCCACCCTCTTCCTTCCTCCTTGGGTGTTGACCCAGAGGCCCAGCCGCAAAGAAAGGCAGCTGTGGCCACCGTCTTGTGGTCTCTCTCCAGGAGCAGCTGGACACGATGCTGGACGAATCCCTTTGGCACAAGGCAGACCCTTCCGTGAGGAAGGCTCGCTACCCTAAGCCCACCAGCTGCCGTCCTCCAGACCACGGAGAGTTGTGCTCTTCTGGAGAGTTGTTGGTTTGTGTGTGTGTGTGTGTATGAGTGATGCCCGCGTGTGTGAATCCCTTCTCGTCAAGGCCCCTTGCGGCGTAGCAGGAGAGATTAGCCCTTAACGCTGCGTAAGCAGATGCCTATCTGTCATCCTCTTAATCTTTAGTCTCTCTTTCCAAAGGTGGAAGCATCAGCCACACAATGAAGAACGGGAGAAAGGTGCCGAAGACCCATCGGTGAGCCCTGGATGGTGCCAGAACGCTGTAACCAAATGCCCCCTGTGACACTGAATCTGTCTACACCATTTCTGTCCATGGCAGCCGAACAAAACTGCCGCCATGCCTTGCTCTCTTGGCACCGCCGTCCACCAGATGATTGCAACTCATTTGTTCAGCCATCAGCTGGCAGGCCAGAGGTGAAGGCCGGGCTGGCCGGCTGTGTTCTCTAGACATTTGATCCCGCTCGGCCCTGACCCCCAACATTGCCCACTTTTGCGCGCGCCCTGAGATCCGATAGCTAATGTTTGGGGAAGGCAGGGAGGGCCCCCACCCCACCCACCCACCCAACCTACAAGGGCAGCTGCTGATCAGAACTGAATATTTCATGGGGCATTTTTTCAGGCAGGTGAACGCACTGACTCCGCGACTAGGCCCTGTATTATTGATGAAGGGAAAGGTGAAGCATTAGGAGCCACGCCAAGGAAATCACGGGGGCTTGAGAGGAGACAGGCCTCAAACTGCATTCCTGAACTTCTCAGACGCTGCTGCCAGTTCCAGGTTTTGGAGGGCCCTTGGGCAAGACACCTTCAATGGCAAGACCCCCTCCCCCAGGGAGTCCACCTTCTCACCACCATTGTCACCAGCTGCTCTTGCTCCTCATCATCCTCTTCTTCATCACTGCTACCACTTGCTTGCTTGACAGGCAGAGCGCCAGCGGCATCTGCTGCTCCTCACCACCACCACCACCACCGTTGTCTGGGCCAGAGCGAGAGGCAGCTGGAACAAGCAGGTTGCAATGGTGAAGAGAAGGAGCAAGTCCAGGGGGCTCTGTCAGTGGGCCCCTGCTGGGGTGTGGGCCCTTGGCAGGTGCCCGACTATACCTACCTTTGACACTGGTCCTTATGAGTTCTTAGAAGTTCTGGCAGAAACTTCTGAAATCAGGCTACCGGTGTTCCAGCCAGCCTTGCCCCTAAGCAAGGATGCTCCATTTCTCTTCCCGCCCAGTATTTCATCCCACCCCCCACCGCCATCTTTCAGGATTCCATGGCGACTGAGCATGCATTGGGCAGGTTTGTGATGCCGAAGACCCAAAGTCTACAGTTTGTCACATTCTTAAGCTGGTCTGCAAGAGGTATTAGGCAGACCTGATTAGACTCTGCTGGGCACAAAACAGATTTCAGGCTGCACAGAGGGCTGTTGGGGTCACAAATTAATGGCTGCGCTCCCATTTAAAAAAATTTTTAAAAAAATCTGGCAGTAATCAGGGCTGGGAAACCTGTAGCCTTCCAGATGTTGTTGGACTACAACTCCCATCATCCCTGGCCATTGGACATGCTGGCTAGAGCTGATGAAAGCTGGAGTCCAACAGCTTCTGGAGTGGCCACAAGTTGCCCACCCCAGCTTGGTTCTGTCTCCAGCACTAAACAGAACGCACAGGTCCCTTGCGAGGTGGAGAACAGCAGTAAAGGGAAAGGGGGTCATCTTTATTACCGACACAGCCAAAGACTGGTTTTAGATGGTGTCCTCGGTAAAGGAACGTGTCGGTGATGATCAGTTCTGCGGCGTGATTCAGGAGGATTCTAGTCCTGTGGGAGAGCAGCTGCAGACCGCTCTTCTTCTAGGCCCCTTCCATGAATGTTCAGCTTCCATATATAAGGTAAGTCTCTATTTTTGTTCTTTCACATTGACTTACCCAACCCCCCCAACCCCACCTCCACCATTAAGTAGAGTGGACTAGGCTAGTGGCTTGGCCAGACTATGGTTCCCAGTTGGGGACAATATTCCAGTGCTTGTCCTTGTTTAGTGCTTAGTCTATATAAAAGATGTAGTGCAGGGAAGGAGACAGGGAAAGGGGACGATGGATTGTCACCTTGGCCAGTGCTTTCGTCTATGTAGCCGCAACCGGCCGTTCTTCAGTACCTACTCTCTGCAATCTGCCAACTAATCCATTTACTCTGTGTAAGTAAGGAGGGGGGGGGGCAAAAGACAACAGAGCAGGCCGTAGGGAGTCTGCTAGCTGAACAAAAACAATTAGCCCCAGGATTGAGATAGCAGCTCTGAGTCAGTCAATCCCTGTGGCCAGTCAAGAGACCAGATGGTGATGGATGCTTCATCATCCATTAGTGGCAAGGTCATAATTAGTCTGCAGCCCTGATCTCTCTTTCCCCCCCTCTCTCTAGGAGACCCTTCCTAAGGGCTGAGATGCCCAGACTCCCATGGCCATCCACCCATCTTGAATATTCACACCAGTGCAAAACCATCGTCCCGGCCATACCCCTGGGTTTTAATCTTTGGTCCCAGGAAATGCTGCCTTTCAGATTGGGCACCTGCCTAGTTGTTGGGTCCGCTTGCTTGATGGGTGCAAAGGTCAGAAGGGCACAGGCAATGCAAAGAAATGAGGCCACCCACTTTTTCTCATCAAGTTCATTCTATCGTGAAACTCTAAGGCAGTGCTCTCCAACCTTGGGTCCCCAGATGTTTTTGGCCTACAACTCCCAGCATGCCCCAGCCAGCTACGCTGGCTGGGGCATGCTGGGAGTTGTAGGCCAAAAACATCTGGGGACCCAAGGTTGGAGAACACTGTTCTAAGGCTTTCAGTCTAGGAGAATTCGTGACCTGCCAAAAGGGTGGATGCTTCCGGACGGATGGCTCCTAGCGCTCGCAATCCAAAGGCACTACACAGCTATTCCAGCTCTCCCTCCTTAACTGGTGTGTGATAAGAAAAAGGTGGGAAGGAATGGTGGGAAAAGAAGGGGAGGGTTACAAATGTAAGATGTCATCTGGAACACACACACACACACACACACACACACACCAGTAAAATTCTGTGAATGAAGCTGGGTGATTGCACAATAAAAAGCCTTGTCCAGGTTCTGGAAGCACCTGATTTGAAGCAAAGTGATGGGTGAATAAAGGCATAACCCTATGCACGTTTAGCCAGGAAAAAAGGCCTGCAACTGCCAGCATGCTGGGAGTTGTAGGCCTTTTTTTCTGTCTAAACATGTGCATAGGGTTGCATCTTAAATTATTTTCATGATCGCCCAAGTTTTCCAAACACCACCTTGAAGCTCGGCTCACCTTGTTTCCCACAGTTGTTTGCACTCTTTTTTCGTTTCATTCAAACAGGAAAAATGCACATTTTTAAAAAAAAGCCCACTGAAATGTGCGTGTCCCTCCCCCATAGAGTAAAGCATGAAAATGTGCATTAAAAATGCACACTTATAAAACTGTGGGGGTTTTTAAAGCACATTTTCCGAACATCAATGCAAGTTCAGGAATTTGCTAACATTTTTGGAGAACACGTTCTCCTGCTCATGTTCGGGGTTGCCAATGGGACATGTTCACATGATTTGCGAACACAAAGAAAATTATCTTGCATCCCTATCAATGGAGCATGGGCCTAAATCAATTCTTTCTGAAGAGCACCTCATTATGGTCTGGAGGAATCTGTGGCGCTGGTGCATTTCCCAGATTGGAAAAATGAAGACGTGAGATCACGTTCCTGAGACCAATTCACACAGAAGCAAACTGCCCAGATGCAAATACGGGTTGATCATACAGGATCAACCTTGTAGTAAAGTGGCCGTGCTGGCTGAGGATGGTGGAGGGTTGGAAGTCCAGCATCTCTGGAGGGCACCAGGCTGAGGAAGGCTGGCTGAGTGAACAGAGTTTTGGAGTGGGGACATCCAGCTAGGCAGGGGAACTGTCCAGCAAGGCCTTAGTGTTGAGCAAGAGAGGTGCTGTCCCGAAATTGACCAGGCTAGGAGCAGGTCTTTGAAAGCTGTTCCATCTGCAGCTTCCAGATAAGAACTGAGGACTTGGAACTCAGCCTGGCTGCCCGGTCCCTTCCTGGAGTAATGGTGAGGCCCTGATCCTGACTATACTTATGATCACAGGGGGATCCTGACGTGGGATGCCTCGTGCCGCCAAGCAAGCGCCGCACATGCCAGGACTAAACTTTGGCTTGGGCTCAGTGCCGCCGCTCTTCTTGAGGATCTGGTGGTGGTCCGTGGTTGTGTGGGGCCCAGAGTCAGGGGGGAGTCCAGCTGAAACACAGTTGCTCTCCTGATTCTCCAGGTTCACTGGCAGGGCTGTTGTCCTGTGTGTGGTCTTGGGTTGCCTCCAAGTGCCCTGTCTCCGCCAGGTCCATGGTTCATGCTGGGGCTCATCAGGGTCTCCTTTAATGAGGAGGTCTTGTCCAACTCCAGCTCCAAGAGGGTCGTGACCTAGACTAGCCTACTGCACAGGGTCGTTATGAGAATAAAATAGAATAATCCCACGTATGCTGACCTGGGATCCTTGGAAGAAGGACATAATTCAACTGTGAGAATCATAATTGACAATGTGATTATCCCACTCAACACTTTTAATTTAATTGTATTTATTTTTACATTTATACCCTGCCTTTTCCCCCAAAGTGGTGCACACGACCCTCCTCCTCCTCTTCTCCATTTTAGCCTCACAACAACCCTGTGAGGTAGGATAGGCTGCGAGTCACCCAGTAAGCTTCATGGCCAAGTGGGGATCTGAACACAGGTCTCCCCAGTCCTAGTCCACCACTCTAGCTACTACAATCACACTTCCCACTCTGACAACTCTATCCAGCACACCTTTGACTGCTTGTTTCTCTGTGTTGCTGACTATAGTGGAAGGCCTACTATATCTGGCCTCAGGAACTGCTGGGGCTTGAACCAGGAACCTTTGGCTCCATATGTGGCTGCCCCATGAGGTGAGTTCTGCGTGCAGGAGCACCTGTGAGGTGTTCCCAGGTGCTGGATGGTGTCAGGAGCCGCCAGGGTCCGAACTGAGAAACATTGGGACTGCCTGAGCCTGTCCCGCGTGATGAGCCACTGGACTGTTGCTGCAGCACCTGCCTAGGCCAACGTTCCCCAACCTGGTGCCCTCCAGATCTGTTGGACTACAACACCCGGGATTCTAGAACGGGGGCAAAACTGTACAAGAGCCAGGAAAGTGCCAAACTATGTTGGTGGTCGGGAGCCAGGGAAGGGGACATGGTGATCTTGGGGAACCACAGAGGGCCAGATTTTGCCCCCGGCTCTGAGGTTCTGCACCCCTGGTATAAGCCCTGCAATGGTCATTTGAGGAGCCCTGGCAGGCCCTCTGAAAGCCATCTGACCTAGGCCACTTGCTGAGCTGCCTGTCTGGCGGTGGCGGTGGCGGTTGCAGCAACGGGGAGGTGGCCCGTACTGACGGCCAGAGCGGAATTATCTCTCATTACACAGAGAAGTCATTAACTTCCCTCTCCCCCTCCTGGAAGGGTTGGTAATTAATTGCTTATGATGGGAGCTGTGGGGGAAGGGTCCTGCTCTTTAATTACCTCTTTGCGTTATGCTTCCTAAAACTCATTAACCTCCAGGGCTTCCACCCTTGCATGCTCCGTGGGCTTTATCTGGAGGCTGGGCCCTCCCCACATTTTCAGCTTGTTTTGAGAGAGTTTATCCATATTCTTCTCCTGCATAGGAATGACAGCTTCCAAGGGGCGGTGGGTGAACGGAGGCAGAAATGTACCGAGCAGCCTGGTCAATATACAATATGCCCCCCCCCACTCCAATTTCCAGCTTGGGGAAGGCTGGCTTTAAGCTAGAATAAGTTGGTATTTTTGGTATTTTGGCCTCGCCCCTTTTGCCTTCAGTCACCTCTGGAATGGGTCCCCCCTCCCCCAAATTCTGAGGTGACGTGTGCGACATGGTGGCACCACGTGGATCAGCTTGGTGAATCCATCCACAGTAAATGGAAACAGTGTATTTTGGGGGGAGAATCATCCCGTCCCAGATGCAGTCTAAGGGAGAAGACAGAGACGTTAAAAAGAAACATATTGTGCTGTGAATGGTGCACTTTAAGCTCTCGCTCTCTCTTTAATGTACATGTGGCTGTAGCAGGTGGGCAGAAAGTAGATCTTCAGATGTTTGGGACTTCAACTACCTAGGGAGGTGGTGGGCTCTCCCACACTGGAGGCATTCAAGGTGCAGCTGGACAGCCATCTGCCAGGGATGCTTTGACTTGGGTCCCTGCACTGAGCAGGGGGTTGGACTCGATGGCCTCATACGCCCCTTCCAGCTCTACTATTCTATGATTCTATAACTCCCAGCATTCCTAACCATTTTACAGAGGACAGGACTCATTCTGAAGTGCTGCCAGGGGCATTCCCTGTATTTTGAAGGCATCCTTTATTTGAAGGGCTGTCGGAGAGGACACTCCTGTATTCGAAAGCATCTTGGAAAGGCTGTCCAGGCCAAGTCCAGTATGCAGATAAAGAACCATCAGAAGGGATAGCTCAGGGGCCTTGAAGTTGAAGTCTCCATCAACAGCACCTGGACAGCCGACTGAGCAAGGCACCCGGCTCACCTGGTCACAGCCTTCCGCACACTGTGGTGAGATGTACTGTATTGCTCTTTAAACTGGAACAACCATTTCTGAACTTGCATCTATATACCTATAAAGTAGCACATGCCCAGTTTCATGCAAATATCTGTCCTCTTTTTGTGATGCATCTCCTCTTTTGTGGCAATCCACAACTGGCCACCCTGCCTCTTGCTCTGGCCCAGACAAGAGTGGAGGAGGAGGAGGAGGAGGAGGAGGAGGAGGAGGAGGAGGAGGAGGAGGAGGAGGAGATGCCATGTTCTCCTTGCTCCCTGGCTCTCTGCCTGTCAAGCAAGCGGCAGCAATGACAAGAAAGAGAATGAGGAGCAAGAGAAGCTGGTGACAATGGCGGAGGGTAGCTAGACTCACGGTATATCTCTCCCCTACGAAATTATTATTTATTTATTTATTTATTTATTTATTTATTTATTATATTTATACCCCGCCTTTTTTCCTGCAAGGAACCCAAGGCAGCTTACATAATCCTCATCCTCTCCATTTTATCCTCACAACAACCCTGTGAGGTAGGTTAGGCTGAGAGGCAGTGACCAGCCCAAAGTCACCCAGTGAGTTTCATGGCCAAGCTGGGAATAGAACCCAGATCTCCGGAGTCCCAGTCCAACACTCTCACCACTACGCCACACTGGCACACTGGAAATAAACACCTGCAGTCCTAAACGCACTTATGAGAGACTGGGCCTTACTGAACACAGCGGGACTCTCTTCTGGATAAGCATGCACAGGATTGGGCTGTAATGGTGCTTGACTTTGGCTGGATCAGGCCCATGCCATTCGGCGGCGTCCTGAAATGCACCAACTCCTTTCTGAGCCCATCCGCTTGGAAAGAGCAGTGGGGTTTGTTTCCAAGAAGCTAAAGCCGTCAAAGCCCTCGGATCTCAAAATGTGCTAGGCTGTCAGAGTGAGTGTTACTGTCATAACTCATTACATAACCATCAGGGACACCCAGGTGTGTGTTTGTGAGGGGTGAGTAGAAGTGGGCAAAGATGGATTAAGCCTGGAGGAAGCGCTGGTGTCAGCACTTTGGAAACAAACAAAGCACTCTCTATATATATACACCAGCTTAATATCACAGAGGCTGTGGCTCTTGATAGCATGACGGAGTGCAGGCGTTCGCACCCGCGTCTCGTTAGCATTAAGGCCGAGTTGCAGGTTCATGAGCCACATGCTTCTGCAGTGGAAAACGGTATCTGTGCGTCACGTTCATCTGTGCATCACGTTCTCCTTTCTCTTTTCCTCTCTATGAAATGTGTGGAACGGTTACCCCATTTGGATTGTGACATCATCAGCTTGTGCGTTTCCCATCCCCACTTCACAGTCTGGCCTGCTGCCATGGTGGGGATGTGCACCGTGTGATGACATCACAATTTGCTCCGTGGAGTCTTCATTGCAAGGCCGTTGAGTCGGGGCCACATCTACCAGATCCCAGGTGAGATGGTTGCAGGGACTGAGCCGCTCTAGTGGCAACTTTGCCGGAGGCTGCCTTCCCCAGGCTAGTGTGGTCCAGATGTTTTGAACTTCACCTCCCATCCACCCTAGCCACCATGGCCAATGGCTGGGAATTCTGGGTGTTGCAGTCCAAAACATCTGGATGGAACCAGGTTGGGGAAGGCTGTCCTACGGTGAACATGGAAGCCATCTATAATGGGGCAAATGCTCTGTTGTGCCTTCTTGCATAGCTTTGCGATCACAAGTGGTCTCTTTTGATGGCTAATTCGGGTCTGATACATAATGATATAATGGATATGAGAGAGAGAGAGAGAGAGAGAGAGAGACAGACAGACAGACAGACAGACAAAGACAACATTAAGGGAATGATCCTATGGTCAGTGCCCGCTCTAGGTTTTTGAGGGCCCTTGAGCAAGACACCCTCAATGGGCTCCCTCCCTCAGTGAGTCTACCTTCTCATTGCCATGGTCACCAGCTTCTCTTGCTCCTCTTTCTCTTATTCATCATTGCCACCATTGCTTGCTTGACAGGCAGAGAGCCAGTGAGGAAGTAAGCAGCAGCATTTACCGTACTACTTCTTCTCACCACCACTGCTGTCTGGGCCAGAGCGAGAGGCAGGTGAACAAGCAGGTTGCAATGGTGAAGAAGAGGAGTGAGTCCAGGGGTGGGGGGATCTTGTCAGTGGGCCCTTGCTGGGGGGTGGGCGCTCGGCAAGTGCCCAGTCTTGCCTACCCTTGACTCTGGCCCTGCCTGTGGTCCCTGAGATATAGTGGAGCTCCTTCTCCATAGGTAGAGAAGGAGGTTTGCCCTCAGAGAGTCTGGTCCACCCTCAGAGGCCTTCCTGTAGCAACGGCAGAAAATTCATCCGCCAGTGCTTTTCCACTGTTGGTGTTCTGGTGGTGGACATCCTTTTGGGGATGGATTGAAGGAGTTTTATCCCTCCCCTGACCCCATAGCACTGCCCACACATAAGATAATTTGTTTTGACCAATTAATGATGTGAAGTTTTACAAGAGGTAGACAATAAAGACAAAAGGATGATTGAGGAGATTGGCCATGTTGGCTGGGGATGATGGGAGTTGTAGTCCAACACATCTGGCAGACACCAGGTTTTGGAAGACTGGTGTAGACAGTGCTGAGCTTGATGGACCAATGGTTTGCCAGCTTCTCGTAACGTGTCGCCACCCGCCACATCTTGTAACAGGTTTGGACGACAACTCCCATCATTCCTGACCATTGGCCATGGTGATGGGAGTTGAGTCCAAAATATACAGAGGGGACCAGGTTGCCTAGCCCAGTTATGTGAAAGAGTCCCTTCAAAATGAAGTGTGAGAGCTAGGTGGTCAACTACAAGGAGCTTCTGCACCGACATAAAGAAATAGAAACCACGTCTCTAAGAACAAATCGTGTTCAACAATACTTCTAACTAATCTGCAATGACGAGTCCATTTTTTCAACAACGGCATCCCTGGACCAAGTAATCTGATGACCTTCCAACTTTTCACGAATTCCATCCTGACTGTGGCAAGCGAAAACAAAATAAGATCTTTGTGAAGGGTCGGGGGATTAGTTAAAAAAAAAAGTGGGGGGGGGGGGAGAAGTGCTAATAAAGGATTAAGAGGAACAGCTTGTGCTATTTCTAAGATGTCATGAAAAACTGATTCTCAAAAACTTTCCGCAAAAGGGCAAGGACCGCCACATGCACAGCACAGGAGTGTGTCCCTCTCTCCAGCATCCTCTCCAAACACATGGACGAAGTGTTGTTGTTGACACAGTGCAATTTCACTGGGATGAGATGCCATTGATATACCAACTTGATAGCGGCGTCCCCGATTATTAGATACTTTCCTTAGCATGTGAGCTGAGCTTGATGGGATGGGATTGCCCAGACATGCCCTTTAGAAAGGGCTCCTGGCTCTTGACTGGACCATGCAAGGGCCCATGGATGAACCTGGGTCCCATTCTGAAGAATGTGTCTCATTCTGCATCGTCATGACGTCCTCCTTGCATCGTGCCATTGAGGTGGCCACTCATGTGTCACCAAAAAAAGAGGAAGGACATCACCAAAAAAAAAAAAAAGGAGAACGCAAGAGGGCACCACTTTGCATATGCACATGTATATGGATGGGTGCAAATTTAGAAATAATAACTATAATTTAAATAGAAATGCAATATTTCTCCCCACAGACTATGGGGAAGGCGATGGGTAGGTGATCTGTGTTTCTGCTGCTCGGTCTGCTGTCCAGGTGCTGTTGATGGGCAACTTCAAGGTGTCATCGTCCCGTGTCCCCCCGCTGCCCCCTCCCTCCTCATGGTTCTTTGACTTTAGACCAGATTTGGAGCAGACAGTCCATCAGATAGGGCAGTGTTCTCCAACCTTGGCGCTGGCTGGGGCATGCTGGGAGTTGTAGGCCAAAAACATCTGGGGACCCAAGGTTGGAGAACACTGAGATAGAGGACACCTTCAAATAAAGGGCGGTCCTCTGCGAGCTCTCCAAAACAGAGGACCGTTCTCTGTAAAGTGGGCCATCCGGCCACCCTATCATGCCAGTATCTGTATCCCCCAACCCACCCACCCACCCCGGCTGTGGCTCTGCCTTATGATGCACCGAACTGGGCGCACCCACCTCCTCCTCCTCCTCCTCTGCCGCCAGGCCCCACACTGCACCCTGCTCCTGACCTAGATCTCCCTGCAGCTGCCATCTGTAACAGCACAGCAGCCACCGTTTCCCGTCCTTGGCAGAACGATGGTGGCGCGTTAATTCAGAGAGGAGTCAGCTGTCAGCTTCCTCTCCTCCGATCCCTTTGATGGGGGCTTAGGCACTCTGAGATCATTTAGAACATCCAAAGACCTGCAGCCCCTCACTCACCACCACCACCCCGCTCCATTCTGTCAGGACCCCAGGGATTGGTTGGCGAAAGGGCGGAAGAGCCATTTCTCTGAATCGGCACATAATGCAGGCCACGTGCTGAAGCTAAGCAGGTATGAGCCGGGTCAGTGCTTGGATGGGATGACTGCCTGGGCTGCCCACATCTGTTCTCCTGCATCGAGCAGGGGGTTGGACTCGATGGCCTTACAGGCCCCTTCCAGTCTCTACTATTCTATGATTATAATAAGTCAGCTCCTTTTCAGAGTTTGGGCAGCACCACTGGCTGCTGTGCAGGACAGGGAGGCCTCTGGTCATTGGCGTACGTTACTTCATTCTACACTTAATACTTATTATTGCATTTACATCCCGCCTTTCCCCCTCTTGCAAGGAACCCAAGGCAGCTTACATGATCCTCCTCCTCTTCTCCGTTTTTATCCTCACAACAACCCTGTGAGGTAGGCTAGGCTGAGAGTCAGGGACTGGCCCAAAGTCACCCAGTGAGCTTCATGGCCGAGCGGGGACTAGAACTTGGGTCTCCCAAGTCCCAGTCCAACACTCTCACCACTAGGCAGCACTGGCTCTCGATACTGCTCTTTGCCTAGCACAGGAGCTCATGTATAAAAGTGCAGCCTAAACTGGGTGACAAGGAGTGGCACGAAAGCAGAGGTGCCCCCCCCTCAGGACCAGGGGCCGGATTTGGCCTTCGGAGGTTCCCCCAGATGGCCATGTTTAGACAGGAAAAAAAAAGTCCTACAACTCCCAGCACGTAGGACTTTTTTTCTGTCTAAACATGCATAGGATTGCACCCTGAATGCATTTCTTAAGGCTTCATTACTGGCAGTAAGAGCTTTAAGCTACAACATGCTGGTATTTTGCACCCACCCTGTTTGCCTTTGGCCCCTCCCACCACTGGAATGTGGCCCCCGAGAGCTTCTCCAAATCTGAATTTGCCCTGGGGCTGCAAGAGGTTCCTCACCCCTGCGCTAAAGTCAACTGGAGGAAACCACCTAGGTTTGCACTGCTGTGTCATCTGGCTGCATATTCCAATCTCAGCAGTACCTTTTGGCAGCATGCTTCAGAGCGGCTCTACTGGGTACGCTTTCACTTGGTCCTCTCTGCAGTAGGGAGTGTCGGAGCAGATACTGCACCAGCTCTTCCACTTCATTTTGTCCTTAAATCAGCCCCCCTCCCCAAACCTGGTGCCCTCCAGATGATTTTGATCTACAACTCCCATCACCCCCCAGCCAGCATGGGAGTTGTAGATCAATGCAGCTGGAAGGTGCCAGATGAGAATTGTAGATCAACGTTCCTGGACGGTACAAGGTTGAGGGAGGGTGCCACTAAAGGGCTCATTGCAGGGCAGTGATGGAGCTAGGGCTGGATCTTGGGGCCAAAGTGCAGCCCCCCCAATGACCACCCCGAGAGTGGCAGGCTGCAGAAACCGCATCCATTGTATTCCTGTAGGCATGATGGTGCTGTGATTTAAGTGAGTCTAAAATGCAAAATTGCATATGCTCATATAGTAGTAGTAGTAGTAGTAGTAGTGGTATTATTATTATTATTATTATATTATTATTATTATTATTATTATTATTATTATTATTATTATTATTATTATTTTATTATGATTATAAATCAGGGTTGGGAAACAGTTTTGTTGTTTTTGTTCTGACACAACAGGAATGTAGAAGCCATTTTCAATCATGGAATGTATAGCTGGAAGGGAGAGAAGAAGAAATGTTACTTGTGTGGTTCACAACTGTAATACAGGCCTGTGGCTCACTGCTGGCTCAGCTTGTCTGAGCGTGAGAAAGCAGGGTCAAGCCTGGTTGTTACTTGGATGGGAGACCCCTCCTCTAGTTTCCTGCATTGAGCAGGGGGTTGGACTCGGTGGCCTTGTAGGCGCCTTCCAACTCTATGATCAATGAAATCAATGAAATAATAATGCATATGGCCATCTCCAGCCCACCCCCCAAGAAGACCATTAACTTAAGTCCCAGGGTCTAAAATGACCTCGCTGCACTGCTGTTTCAGGGGAGTGTTCCTATATTTTCCATCTAATAATGTGTAGGGCATCATTTGAAAGCCTAATCTGGTGAAAAAAGGATTCTCAAAGATAGTAACAAAGGCCTTTGTGCCAAGGATGACCAACAGTTAAGTTTGCCCACACTTGTCTCTGGCAGGGCTCTTTGGACTTCCAGAAGCCTTGTGGCAGGCAGAAATTTTTGCCAGCAAAGCTTCTTCCATCACTGCCTCTCCATCCTGAAAAAAGCTTCATCGGGTCCATTTCTGCTCGTCTTGCAGAGTGAAGCCAGGAGGAGGAGGAAGGAGAAGGAGGCTGGTAGCTCCAAGGTCAGCAGGGCTGCATAGCCGATCTGGATTTTACTCCAAACTTTTAAGAAGCTATCCATGGTGCTGAACCTATTTTGGGGATGGGGGTTCAGCACCATGGATTGCTCCTTCAAAGTTTGGAGTAAAATCTGGAGCAGATACACAGCCCCGCTTACACTGGAGCCACCAGCCTCAAGAAGGTGGCAGCATCCGAGGGGGAGGGGGAGAAGGAGAAGGCAGCAACCATTTCCAGGGCAAGTGATCATGTAAACAAGCCCTTGGGCAAGCCAGATCTCACCTAGTCCCCCTCCTGCCTTCTGAATTCCTGCGCTGACCGCCAGCCGCAGGCCTTTGCCTGCGAGACGTCTTGCTCTGCATTACATGCTGACTTGGCTAATTTGTGCCCTGGTTGATCTCACCTCCGCTCAGTCAGTAAAAAGCCAGCTCTAGCGTGGGGATTTGGGAGGGGGCCCGGGGGATTAGCTTGGCCACCATCTGTTACTAGGCCAATAATCATCGCCTGAGGCAAATCCAATCATCCCAGGGGGAAAAAAAATCCAAAATATATAATATGGTTGTCCTTTGCCTCCTCCAAAATCATTTAGTTAACCCCACTAAGCAGGGACTTTTAAGGGCTGCAGTCTGGTAGGGCAAAGATGCCAGGGGTGAGATGGGAAAGTGGAGTTACTGCCAGTCTGCGCATGGGATGGGCCTCTTGTGTCTTTGAATGCATCCTAGTTAATAGTGGGGCCACGTTATCTGACGAACTGCCGACACCTGTATGAGCCAGTCCAAGCATAAAGGTCAGCATCGGAGGTCCTGCTTTCTGGCCCACCAGCAACAGCCATTAGGCTGGCAGGTGCTAAGGGCAGGGCTTTCTCAGTGGTGGCTCCACAACTTTGGAACTCCCTCCGTAGGGAGATTCATATGGCTTCATCACTGCTGGCTTAAAAAAAAGAAGAAGAAGAAGCAAAACAAAACTGAAGACACATTTATTCCAGTCTGAATTGGACAGGACAGCCCCTCAAATAGAGGACTGGCCTCTGCAAAAGAGGACATCTGGCCACCCTACCTAGAGGATGGGTCAAGTCCAGGGCCGGCCCTTCCATTAGGCAAAGTGAGGCAGCCACCTCAGGTGGTGGATGCCAGGGATGGGGACTCGGACTCGAGGACTCGACTCGTGAGTCGGACTGAGTCCCCCCTCGGACTCGAGTCGGACTCGAGTCCCAATATTTTTAATGGGACTTGAGACTCGACTCGGGACTCGAGACCAAGGACTCGTCAACATCCCTGCTTGATGCCAGGTGCTGTCTGGACCTAGTTGCAGTAACAATCCAAGTTTATTTTTTAAAATCATTTTACTAATGTAACCTTTCAGACATTTTGGGTTTGGCTGCCTCTGCCTGCCTGTTTGGGGTTCCCTGCCTCCTCTTCCTGCCTGGTCTCTTCTTAACCAGTTCCACAGTTTGAATTGTCCAAGACAAAGGCCTCTGCCTGCCTGTTTTGGGGTTCCCTGCCTGGTTATTTTGGGTTTGTCTGCCTGGTCTGTTCTTGTCAAAATCAGTGGCAGAGTTTTGAGATAAAAAGGCACACTTGTACCTAGAATTTATTTAAGCCACACATCTGAAGTAGCCTTATTTTGTTGGGGAAACCCCCCATTGATTTTAATAGGGACTCGTGACTCGTGATTCGTGAGTCACCATTTTGGACCAAGGACTCAGACTCGAGTCCAAAGACTCGTGACTCAACTCGTGACTCGAGACCAAGGACTCTTCAACATCCCTGGTGGATGCTGGGGAGCAGAGGGGATCGGTGGTATTCACCCTGGGAATCCCTTCCAGCCAAGCCATGCCCACCCTTCTAAGTCAGAGCCCCAACAGCATGAACTGTTGCTTGTTGCTGGCCTGGTCCAGCTGCCCGATAATCTCGTCTGGTTACTTCCTCTCACGGTGTCACAGACAACACCTTCGGGAAAGGTGCAGAGAGGCAGGCAGCCACGGTCAGCCACGCCGGCAGGCATCACGCTTCTTGCACTTGAGTTCCTCTGCTCAGCGGGTGTCGAACCCCGTTCACCCTGAGGGAGGTATTCAATTACTGAGAAGCTGGGGGGGGGGCTGCATTCCAGTGGTGGGCAGGGCCAAAGGTAAAGGGGCGTGGCCAAGATACCATCCTATTTTAGCTTAATGCTGTTACTGCCAACTGAAGAGAGACATTTCAACGTGTTAGAATGGGCGGGGGGGGGATGGTACAAAGGCCAGGAAACCACCAAATGATTGGCAGTCAGGGGAAAGGGGGCATGGCCATCTTGGATTGGAACCCTGGGCGGGCCAGATTTGGCCCCAGGCCTGAAGTTCAACACCCCTGCTCTATTCGCATGACGCTTGCTGCTGCTGCTGCATTGCAGCATTTGTTTGAGGAGGCCGTGAGCAGGCATGAGTTAAAATGGTGAGCAAAGCAGCAGCCAAGTATTGGAGGACTGAGCCGCGTGTGCCCTGCAGCCTGCGCCGCGCACCTCTCAGCTGGCCTGTTGCCCTTGGTTACGGTGGAGGGCGCTACCCCAGTCCGGCTGGCTCCTGTACATCGATGTGGGTGGCCATCTTGACCTTCACCTCATGCAATAACATGTTTTGGACCAGCCGTGAGGGCCACACACCATGTGCCACCACAACGCAGAAGTTGCATGGGCAAGCATACAACGCTGCCATCCTGGTGGTGAAGACAAAAACGCACGTCCAGAGTAGGCGACAAAAATCTCCAGTCTTCTATCCACTGCTAGATCTAAGGAGAAGAGGGCTTTTCAGGGGCCATTTTGAGCCCTGGGAAATCCTTGTGTGCTGGGGGAGGTGTTTCCTGGTGGGGGTGTCCAGAGGGGGTGTCCGGGAGGAGCAGGCAGGCCTACATGATCCAACAGTGAGGCAAAGGAGCAAATGTTAAATCCAGTGGTGGGGGGTCACGGCAGAGATTTGTGTCAGACTCTGGGGCAGATGCCGTGGGATTATGGAGCCTAAAACTTCCGAATTGGCTCCTCCAGCAGGAGGAGAACATTTAATTACTAATTTACTAATTACCAGGAGACACCGCCATCGGCTGTTTCCGTGATCACAGCTTGGCCCCAGTGTCACCCCAGCTCGAGGATCAGAGAGCAGCAGAACGAGAGCCGGTCCCTCCAACTTCAGGGCATCGTCGCGGAGTGTCCTCGAAAAACGTTTCCTCCCTGCTTTGATTTGATCCGTTAGTCTTTAAGGCAGGGGTGGGCAACTTCAGGCGGTCCGGGGGCCAATTTGCAGCCCCCCAGAACCACCCAGGGACCACACTCCTGCCACGCCGCCGCCCGCAGCAGCAAAAAACCTGACGGTTTGCCATCAAAATTCGACAGCAAACTGCTACAGAGACTCAAAAGGGCCACATTTAGTTTGGAAATGAGCTAAAATTTGGCGCTGCTGAGTCTCTGTAGCAGTTTGCTGTCGTCGAATATTTTTTTTGCCAAGGCACTGCCACATTTCAGCAGTGTGGGGGTGGCAGGGGCTGCACACAAGGCCGTGGGTGGGCTGCACGTTGGTATCTCTGTCCATCGTTGTCAGCCCAAGTACAGCAGAGCACCAAGTAGCATCTCTCTACCCATATTAGGGACATCACTTCAAAAACGTCTCCTCCTGAGCTGGTAGCAAGATCAAGACAGGAAGAAAGTAGGACCATGGATAGTTCCAAGTGGCTCCTGCCATAGGAAAATGTTGTCTCAGCAGGTAGGTAAAGCCAACTGAAGCCTTCTGTAGGCGGATAAGAACTGTAGTGTGGTCACCTCCACCCCTCCTGAAGGAGCTGACTGGATTGTTAAAGTGACCTCGCCTGATTTTGTAGCCTTGAGATTTCTGTGAGGCTGGGGGAGATGGAGGTTCTGCCAGGGACTCCTCCTCTGAGCCAGAGGACAATGGCAGGGCTGTGTCTTTTGTCCGGGAGGGCCCTGAAGAAGGCACTGATTGTTCCATCCCCAAGGAAGTAGCCTGTGACCCATCTCCATCAGAATCCTCCACTGCACACTGGAAGGTGTGAGAGTTGGGCGTCATGAAAAAAAAAAGTTTTGCTGCGCCAGATATCAGTTCCAGCCGGCATCTATTCCCTTCAGTTCCACTGCCTGAAGCAGCTGGCTTGTGGAGGGAGGGAGCCCTGATAAGAATTACTCCTCCCCGTGAGAACCAGGAGCAGGGCTTTCTTGGTAGTGGCTCCTGTTTTGCAGAATTCTCCCTGGTGGGGCCCCATTTTGTAGAATTCATTGCCAAGAGTCAAGCATTCGTTGCCAAAAACAAAAGACTTGCCTCAGCCCTTCCCTCCTTGCAGATTATTAGGAAAATATGCGAACCCTTTTCCAAAGAAAACATTCACCAGGCTTTCAAGTTTTAGATAAACAATCCATTGATTACATTGTTTGTTGCCAGGGCAGGCTCCCGCAGTATAACTGCCAAGGGGCAAAAAAAACAGCCTCCTCCCTTCTGTTCTGAAGAGCTGGGTGATGCCCTCTGTCACCCCAAGCTGGGCCGCAAGTCAGCTGGCTCCTGTTTCACAGATAATTAAGTCTCCCTGACTGCCGGGATCTTTTTTCCTTTTGTGCACCTTACTGTGCAACAGGCACATGCTCCCTGACGTGGTCGATGGTGTCCCCTGTACTCCATAGTCACTGAAGTACAGAGGGGTGAAGACGGCTGCTGTCAGCTTTTGCTCCTGTTGCTTCTGGGATCATCGGCTGCCAGGCCTGACAAAGGCTGTGATGATGCCTGCGGGGCTCGGAATTAAAGTTTCATATGGCCCAAGGCACGACCCGGGTTTCATGCAAACTCAGCCTCTGGAGGCAAGGGTCAGCAAGGGCTGGCTGAAGCTCCTCTTGTGACTGCATGACCTGGGCCTTGCACAGTGCTTGTTCTCTGCCGCGCTCAATCAAGCTCAGGAGGCTGACAGCGACACTGAGCAGGGTTGGATCACTGCAAAGTGGTTTAGGAGAAGTCTTACTAGGCAGCTCAGCAGTAGAGCACACATGCGTTGCAAGGAGGGTCCCAGGTTGAATCCCCGGCATGAAGAAGGGTTGGTGGGGGGGACCTCGTCAGAATCTCTGGCGTGCTGCTGTCAGTCGGTGTAAACCAGGGGGTCCCCAACTTGTTTGGGTCGATGGTATTTTTCAGAGCGTCATGAAATGGCTGTCATGGGGGGGGGGGGTGCTTGCCCATACACAAAATGGTTGTCATGATGAGCATGCGTGGCACCCAGAAGGCAAATGGGTGAGACTAGAAGAAAAGTAACTTGCCCAAGAACCTAAGTCCAAGGCAGAGGTGGGGTCTGACTGAGCTCCACAAAAAAAACAAACAGAACCACTCTTCTGAACCCCCAGTTTTCTGCTCCAACACCCATTTTGCAGGAGGCATTGAGACAAACTGATGAAGCTCAGAGGCAAGTAACTTTGCCAAGAAACTTATTCCCATAATGCAAAATAACCTTTTTGCCCCACACAAAGCACGGCAACATATCTATTTCTCAGAGGGCAAATTGGTAGTGCTCAGAGAAACACAAGCACACACACAGGCAAATCATAGACACACTGTTTATTTCTTTATTTATTTATTTATTACCACCCAATAGCCAAAGCATTTAAGAGCCACACCCCAACCCTGCCCTACCAGGCAAAACCCATATATCTCTCTCACACACACACTACACCAAAATAAACAAACCTAACACACAGCGCGCACACACACACACACACACACACACACGGGCAAAACAGCCCCCTTGCTCGATTACCACCACCACTCCAGTTTACCTTTTTCTTGTTCTGGGCAGCTGGTCGTGCTTCAAAAGGAAGCACTGGGCTGCAGCTCCCCCCTCCCCCATTTTGATTTTGCAATGGCTTATGGGACCCACGTGGGGCCCAGAGGCATTCTTGGACATAAAGATGGCAGGTGGGGGGGGGAACACTTCCCTGTGCAGCATGCCAGCCTCCCAGTTAAAAAATAAATATTTTTTTAAAATCTAAAAAATAAAATAAACCTCAGGATGGGGCAGAGAGCCTGGTGGGCTCTAGGAGAGTTGTCCACGGGCACCATGTGGGAGACCCCAGGTGTGGACAACACTGTGCTAGAAGGACCAGTACTCAGCCCGACTTGATATAAGGCAGTTTCCTAGACTTTGTCCTGCAATAAATTCCCCACAGTTTGCTTTATTGCCTCATTACTGTCATGGTGCAGAATACAGGCCTGTGGCTTACGCTGGCTCAGCTTGTCTGCCCGTGGAAAGCTAAGCAGGGTCAGACCTGGTTATTACTTGGATGGGAGACCCCTCCTCTAGTTTCCTGCATTGAGCAGGGGGTTGGACTCGATGGCCTTGTAGGCTCCTTCCAACCCTATGATCTATGAAATCTATAAGCACCCCTTGTAATTCGTATGAATGAATCTGCCAATGCGGGATTAGTGGTGCACAGCGCCCTCTGCTGCTAAGGATGGTAATTACCACAATGCTGGTTGCTGCTTTGTATATGCTCGCCCTTCACAATTTGCGTGCAGCTGAGAACACCGCCCCTGCCCGCCCGCCCGCCCCTTCTAACATGGCCTCTAGTGAACTGGTTTTGCTGGTCTCTGTAGTACTTCAAGTTGTAGCTGAAAACCCCAAAACGTGCTCCCAACAATAAAACCAGCAGTGCTATAACAGATGTGTGCACATTTTTTGTGTTGTCCACATCTTATGATGGGGTGGGCAACTTGCAGCCCTCTTAGAGACTTGAAGGCCTTGGGAAAAAACAGAAAAATTGAGCGGGGGGGGGGGCTTTTTTTTTACATTTTCTTCCAGAAAATTTGGGAGGAGCAATGGGTCCGCCCCCCAATGTGTCTGGGTTTCCCCCCAGTTTCCCCCCAATCCTTACATATCTAAGGGTCCCCTCCAATGTCATTGAACTTTAACTCCCATCATGCCTCACCATTGTCTATGCTAGCTAGGGCTGATGGGTGTGGCAGTCCAACAATATCTGGAAGGCCAAAAGTTGCCAAACTCTGCCCTACAAACCAAGAGCTTTCGCACTTGTTTCTTTAATTGTAGACCCATCCTGTTTCTTGGTCACACCAGAGTGTGACATGTTGGGGTCATGGGTGGAATATACTCCCCACCCCCTTGGGTGTTTTTTTTTAAATAAAATCATCAATGTCATCATCATCATCATCATCCTCATCCTATGCATTTTACTCAGAAGTCCCCCTGTGTCCAACAAGGCTTACTCTCATGTAAACACTGGAGACCAGTGACTCCAATGTCAGTGGTGTGTGTGTGTGTGTGTGTGTGTATCCACTCTGGGTTGTAGTCTGAACTTTTAAAGAGCTAGCCATGGTTCTGAACCTCAACCTCAAAATAGCTTTGTCGCCATGGCATTGGAGCCACCGGCCGGCCATTGCTGCAGGCAGGAATCGGTGAGAGGGAGGGAGGGAGGGAGTGAATGAGTGACAGGGTAATCCGCAGGAGCGTTGCTAGGTATTTAAAAGATTCAGGGCCCAATCCTTCCATTGGTACCAATAGAACATTTCTTTCCCCCCCCCCAGCTTAGTTGCCATGTGGAGGGGGCATTGATGGGGCACAGGGAGTGGTGTGTTAACCTTTTCCTGCCCAGCAAATTCACCCCTGCATGGCAGTGAAGCCTAGGAGGAAAAAAGACGCCCATTGGCACCAATGGACGCCCAGGGCTCTGGTGGTCCTGCACCTACTCGGCCCCGTGGTTCAGCACCACGAACAGCTCCTTTAAAGTTCCGTGTGAAATCCAGAGCAGATACACCACCACCCTGACCCTGGGGCCACCAGCCGCCACTGGCTCTGGGGAATAGACCCAGGGCCATGGGGGAAAGATTAGGGCCCCACAGGCCCATGCCTAGCAATGCCCCTGGTGGCCAGGGGACAGGTGTAAAAGAGGACAAGGTACTTGCACCTTTAATAATTGTATAGATGAGGGAATTTCAGCAGATTTAGCCAAATTGACTTACATGGTCCTCCTCCTCTCCATTTTATCCTCACAACAACCTTGTGAGGTAGGTTAGGCTGAGAGTCACTGACTGGCCCAAAGTCACCCAGTGAGTTTCATGGCTGAGCCGGGACTAGAACCCGGATCTCCCGGGTCCCAGTCCAACACTCTAACCACTGTACCACGCTGGCTCTCTTTATTGTTGTCTCTTCACTGTCGAAGATGGGTAGAGGTGCCTGTCAGATTTCTCTGTCTCAAGGGCCAAAATAACTTGTCTGTCTTTGGCAGCTTGACCTGGATGGGTGAGGGGGCGCCATTTGCTGGCTGCTCTACCTCAGGCAGCAAAATGTCTTGGGCCATCCCTGTAGGGATGACTGAAGAGGAAACGGTGAAACCTCCTCCTTGGTTCACTACACAGAGCTGGCCCTACCGTTAGGCGGAGTGAGGCAGGCTCCTAAGGTAGCAGAGGCTGAAAGGGGAGGAATGGCAGTGAGGTGCTGAAGAACAGAGCAGCGTGCCCCCAGGGGGGGGCTGCCCTGCGCCCCCTAAGCTGCCCTGCCGCCCTCAGGTGTGGTGGAGGATTGCCGGCGTTGAAGAATGCTTCAAGTTACAGTCTGGGTTGGCTTCTGTGTGTGGAATGTGGCGGCGGCGCCATCTTGCCTTCACCTCAGGCAGAAAAATATTGCTGGAGGCTGCTGGATCCAATGTCAGTGGGCTCTTCTGTCCACCCTGGGCTTCAGTCGGAACGTTAAAGGAGCTATCCATGGTGTTGATCCTATTTGGGGGGGGGACTGGGTTCAGAACCATGGATATCTCCTTTAAAAAGTTCAGGCTGAAACATGGCATGGATAAACAGCCCCGCTGACCTTGGAGCCACCAGCCGCCGCTGGCTACAGGACTGTGACACTTATGATTTTGGATTATTTTTAAAAATGCACACTGGGTGGTGGTGCTTATATAAGGCTGTTGCCCTTGCATCCCTTCGCCATTCCAGCTAGGGTGGCCAGATGTCCTCTTTTGCAGAGGGAAGTCCTCTCTTTGAAGGGCTGTCCTGTCCAATTCCGGTTTAAAGGTAGTGAACCATCAGAACTGTGGTCCATCCACGGCGAAGCACGTGGGCAGCGGACTGGACAGGCAGGCACACTGGTCACCTGGCTGGGCAGTCTTCCACAGTATGGTGAGAGGGACCATATTTCTATTTACATCATCATGATTATTACCAAATTTGCATCTATACATATCAATTAGATTTGCAAATGTTATGCAAATAGCTGTCCTGTCCTCTTTTTTGGTGATGCATTTCCTCTCTTTTTGGCAATTAATAAGTGGCTGTCTTAATTCCAGGTTTTGTATGGCTTTCATTCTCTGGTAGGAACTGGAGCCAAATGCCTTGCCTCATCATCAAACTTTGTTGCATCTTCACAGAAAAGCAACAGGTTTGGCATTTTTTTAAAAAAGCAAAAAACGAACCAAACCCCCTTTTCTCCTCGAACCTGCCATAATCAAACAAGGCCAGTGAGATTCAAGCTGCCAACTTTTTTCCCTCTGGCAGAGCTGCTCTACTTTTTAACAGCTGCAGGTAGCAGGCAAGCATCCAACAGGCCAGGTTTTTCCCAAGCTGCTTCTGCATCTGTTGGATTTCTTTTTGCTTAACAGGTTATCCATGAATCTTGCTCAGGAGTCCGGCCGGAAAGAAAAGGTGACAACCTTGCCTCTTCTGTTGCTGCCTGCCTCTGATGCTTGCTTGGAATAGGGATCAAGCTTCGGACCGGAATATAACACGCACACACGTGTGTGTTTGTGCGCGTGAAAGAGAGTGGGTGAGTGAATCACACACACACACACACACACACACTGGCGCGTCTTAACGCAGAGTCGGCTATCCAGATTTGAAAGGCTCGGCTGGATGCCGGGCTTTGCAAATCCCCTCTCTCTCCCCCGCATCAGACAGGCCAAGAAGAAGCCCCCGCCGCCCCCCAAGAACGGGGCAGGGCGACGCGGGCCTGTCTCTTTAAGGGGCGGGAGAGGCGTTCCCAATCCTGGCCGCACCAGCCGCTCCCACATGACACTGACATCAGCCGCAGCCGCATCCAGGACCCGCCGCCGGGGTTGGCATCACCCCCCCCCCCGCCTCCGCCATAAGGCGCTCGAGCCAACCCGGCCTTCCTCCTCCTCCTCCTCCTCCTCCTCCTCCTCGCAGCCATGTCCGCCGGCCAAGCCTACAACGAGGAGAAAGGGGGGTCCTCTAGCTTGGGGGAGCCCGAATATGGACACGATCCGGCCAGTGGAGGGATCTTCTCCTCGGATTACAAAAGGTGGGGCTTGCGGGGGGGGGACTCCCGGGGAAGGAGGGGAGAGGCCGATGGGGGGGGGTGTCGCCAGCCCCGATCCCAGCCTGGGAATGCCCCCCCCCCCGCTTCTCTCCAATGCATGGGGAGTGGAGAAGCAAAACGGGGTGTGTGTGGGGGGAGGATGGAAGCACCTGCGTGCCCTGATTCATGGTACTGATTGATGCATGTTCAAGCCGTAGGCGGCGTTTCCACCAGGTCTCTTCTTCTTCTCCCCGCCCCGCCCCGCCCCGCCGCCCCGGGGGAAGCGCTGTGGCCCCCCACCCCACCCCCGGCGCACAAATTGCTTTGCTTCGTGAAGGATGGCCCAGATTTTGCTTCTCCTCCATAGAACGCCTTTAGACCCCTCCTCCATCTCGGGGATGACGCGACAAGCCCTCTAAGCCAATCTGTGCCCAAGAAGCGCTTGCCTACAGGCCAGACGGGCATCGGGAGAAACGGCATCCCTTCCAGCGGTTCCCTGGGCCAGGAAAGGCTCTCCGCAACCGCTTATTACTTAAGCGCAGTGGACGGGACCTCAGAGATGTGCACTGGGTTGGGACGTGCCAGCGGTTTATGCACCTGTCTGGAAAGAAGCCCCGCCTCTTAAATCTAGACGGGTGGGATTGGGTGGAGAAATGCTCCCTGCTCATGCTCAAAGTTGCTCTTTTATTGATGGCAAATTCTGCTATTCGAACTGTTGTGGCACTCAACTTTCTGCTCAGATTGAGCCCTGGAGTACGCTACTTTCCAGCGCCTGCGTGGACTTTGCTTATTCATATCTACTTCCCCAGTCTCCTAATCCTTGGGTCCCCAGATGTTTTTGGCCTACAACTCCCAGCATGCCCCAGCCAGCTATGCTGGGTGGGGCATGCTGGGAGTTGTAGGCCAAAAACATCTGGGGACCCAAGGTTGGAGAACACTGGTGTAGACAATGCTAAACTAGAGAATAGACTCAGAATAGAGTCTATTCCAGGCCTAGCAATGCCCCTGTTGGCCAGGGGACAGATGTAAAAGAGGACAAGGTACTTGCACCTTTAATAATTGTATAGATGAGGGAATTTCAGCAGATTTAGCCAAATTGACTTACATGGTCCTCCTCCTCTCCATTTTATCCTCACAACAACCTTGTGAGGTAGGTTAGGCTGAGAGTCACTGACTGGCCCAAAGTCACCCAGTGAGCTTCATGGCCGAGCGGGACTAGAACCCGGATCTCCTGAGTCCCAGTCCAACACTCTCACCACTACGCCACACTGGCTCTCACATGGTATTACAACATGGGATAAGTGATCCTACGTATTCTGGGGAGAGCTCAGACAGGGATGCTATTTTTCGCAGCAGCTCCACATTGTGCTTCACATGGTGCTCCACTCTGAGGTGTCTTGCAAATGTTTTTGTGGAGCGGCTAGTCACTTCATCTGAAGCTCTGGATCTCTCCCCTATCAGGGCCCAGTGTCTGGAGTGGCACCTTTTAAACATCTATATTGTATTTATTTATTTGTTTCATACATATCCTGCCTTTCCTCCAAGGAACCCAAGGCAACGTTACATGATCTTCCTCCTCTCCATTTTATCCTCACAACAACCCTGGGAGGTAGATTGGGCTGAGAGTCAGTGACTAACCCAAAGTCACCCTGTGACTCGAACTCATGAATGAGTGGGGACTAGAACTCGGGTATCCCGAATCCCAGCTGGCTCGCGCTGTATCCTGCATACTAAAGGACCTAGGCATTGTCATAGTGCATCATCATCATCATTTTAAAGAACCTAAGCACCATCATAGCCTCACAGTGCACTATTTATAGCTCAGGAGAGGGGCAGCAGAGGCAAGTACCTGCCTATGGTGTTGGGGAAGACAGACGGCAGCCCTTTTTTTTTTGGCTGTGGACAACCCTTGGCATGTGGCAGCTCCATGACTTCTCCCAGTGCCATTTAAAACTTTTCTAGATATGATATATGTTGGCCACCCTGAGCGTGCCACCTTTCGTGGTTTTTCCAGTTCAGCTTGATTCCAGCCAGAAAAGTAGAATCTCTACAGGTTGCATCCAGGACAATTTGTAGTGTTAACAGTTATTCTGGAGTCTGTGTTGCTGAATTCAAGTGTGATTACTCTGTTGAAAGATGGCTGAATGAACAGGAGAGCAATGTTGCATCTGGGTTTTAGTGGAAAGGCTCTCTGGGCATCTCCAGAGGCCTTCCTGAATGATGCTATCCAGCAGATATGAGTAGCGCTATGCTAAAAAAATTTTTTTTAAAAAATCTGCCCCCAATTTCAATGGGCTGAATACGTATTGTAAACTGTTGTGATTGCTGACATTAATTATACTTAATTTGCACAATGTATCTGGCTTTTGTGAGTCCCAGGATGGAGTAATCAGCTATGTTACTGAAGTGTAACTGCTGCCCTTAGAAATCTTTCTCCACCTGTCTCCTGGGAATGTAGGAAACTGCCTTTTATCAAGACAGGCTATTTGTCCATCTAGGCCAGTATCATCTGTGCTTCATGGTGTCAGCCAGAAAAGGATCTTTCTCATCATCCTGCTACCTAATCTTTTTATTGTTTGGGTAGGGATTGAACCCCAAATTTTCTGCATATGAAGCAGGTGCTCTACCACTGCATGGTGGTTCTAAGATTTCACGAACAATTGCCCACACACCTTTTATTTTTTTTATTTTTGCAGCTGTGAGGACTAGGAACTTCACAGTATTTTAAAATAAAAGATGGAGCAGTTGGGGATGCTGAATTCTGCTGCCAGAGACAAATCCTGCACCTACACCAGTGGGGGTAGGCAAGCTGGGTGCCCTTCAGATGGTTTGGACTACAACTCCCAGAAGCTGCCAGCCAGCATGGCCAATGATCGGGGAACATGGGAGTTGTAGTCCAAAACATCAGGCGTGCACCCGCTTGCCTACCCCTGACCTACGCTGTGGGATTCACTCAACATGTGGGTATGAGTGAGCTTTGAGCTTAGGAACAAGTAACATGCCGCCCATCACCCGCTTGTGGGTGGTTTTTGTTTTGTTGCCCTCTCCATTTTGTGTGTGCCGCCGGGCTCTTGTGTTCTGGATTCAAAAAGTCCAAACTCAACCCCTCCATGATTCCATTCCCAAATTTACGTTTCTCACCTTTTATTCCCTCTGGAGGCGGCAGCCGCGAGAGCAGAGCGAGTGGGTAAGAGCTGCTCTGGTACATTGGACAGCTCACTGCTCCAAAGCTGCCTGGCCTGGCGCGATGATGCCTCCTTGTTCCACAGTAGCAAAGCGACTGGCGTTTCCTTTCTCTCCAGCCCTTCTCTTCACACTTCAGCAATGAAATCCAGCTTCCCCGATGGATGTGGGCTCTGATCCCTTCTGCATTTGGCCCCCTTTCCCTTCCAACCTATCCTGATTAGCTTTGGAGATGGTCTGTTGCTCATGCGTCCGCAAACATGCGTCCTCCTTCATCAGCTCCAGGTTGTTGTGGACCAGGCTCCCCCAACCTAGTGCCCTCCAGACGTGTTGGATGCTGGGAGTTGTAGTCCAACACGTCTGGAGGGCACCAGGTTGGGGAAGGCCGTTGTAGACTGGCGATGTAGAGGCCTCTGCTGTTCTTTCACTGGCTAGCAGCAGCATCGCCGATTTAGCTATCTCTATATTACTGGAAGGGAAGGAGAGATCCAGAGAGGCCGAGCTCCAGAGAGGCCAGCACCCAGGTGGATGCTGCAAATATGCATGCCATTTTTCCCCCCGCATGGGGGCTGTGACATGTAGTGCTGCTACAGACATGGACCTCTCTGCATTGCATAGAAGGTCCTCATAGCACCGCCAGAGGCTTGGCTGTGTCAGGGATGTTTGCTAGGCCCTTGAGGAAGTTGGTGTTCTTTTGTTAAACCCTTGACCACCTGTATTAGTTACAAGGTGGGCAAAACCATCGCGATGAATCAGAACAATGCTAAAACCGCTTAGCATTGATTTGCCGTGTTAAGGTGTTCAGTGTTTTACAATGTTTAACATTGTATTCAAGCCGTGGCGAGGGAGGGTTGTTGCCGTGGTCAACAAACCACCTACAACCTGTGGGTTGTTTTGGGGTTGTGGGTGGTTTGTTAACCACGGAAACAACCCACCCTCGCCGGGTTCGCACACCACGAGAAGCCGCGGCGACGGCTTGAATCTTCACGATGGCTGCTGGCATGCGCCAGAACCCACCATGGGTGAGCTGCAGCAACCATGCAGACCAGGCCAGTATCTCCAGTCCTAGGGCGGCCACTTATGTATCACCAAGAGAGAGGAAAGGCATTGCCAAAGAAGAGGGTACAGATTTGCATAAAATGTGCACGTGCGCATTTATATATGTGCAGATTCAAACTGAGAAGCAATTGCTATCATTTAAATGCATGTCACCAGCGTGGGTGACCCGTGTGCCTGCAGGTCAGTCCACTGTCCTGGCGCTGCTCACTGTTGATGGGCAACTTCAGGGCCCTGCTCTCCTGGGTTCACGGTGCTTTCAATTGGACTTGGACTGGACACCCCTTCAAATGGAAGACTTTGACATCCCTTTGATAGTCCTTCATATAGAGCAGGGGTTGGGAGCTTCAAGCCCATGGGCCAAATCCGCTCCTCCTGGGGTCCCAATCCAGCCCTATGAGGCTCCCCACACTGGCATGCCCCCTTTCTTGGACACACCCCTTTCCTCTGACCATCAATCTGGTTTGCCAGCTTTTGCAGACTGCCCCCCCCCCATTCTAAAAGACTGAAATGCCTCTCCTAAGGCTTAGTTACTGGCAGTGAGAGCTTTAAGCTACAACATGCTGGTATTTTGGCCCCACCCCTTTGGCCACGCCCGCCACTGGAATGCGGCCCACGATAGATTCTCTGAAATTGAATTTGGGCCCTCGGGCTGAAAGAGCTTCTCCACCCCCCACCCCCATATAGAGTGCTGCTACCACATGGGCACACTATCCAATCCATACAACAACCCTGTAGAGTAGGTAAGTATCATTATCCCCATATTGTAGATGGGGGGGGCTAACATTGATAGAGAGAGCGTGGCTTGCCTAAGGCCGCCTTGTGAGTTCATTGCAGAGGAAAGATGTGAACATCTTGAATCACATTCTCTGTATGTACGTTAGTGCCTGTTTAGACACACTTGTGGCCCCGGCCACATGTCTGTACAGAGCCTGGTCCTTGAAGAACATTCTGCTATGAACATTTGAGTATATTCAGATGAGTAGATGAAATCTAGGAAGTTGTTTTATCTCAAGTCAGGGTGCAGTCCTATGCGTGTTTAGATGGGGGGGGGGAGTCCTATAACTCCCAGCATGGCCTGCTAGGGCATGCTGGGAGTTGTAGGACTTTTATGCATGTTTAGGTGGAAAAAAGTATTACAATTTCCAGCATGCTGTAGCCCAGCCATGTTGGGAGTTGTAGGACTTTTTTCCCCATTTAAACATGGAGAAAAGAAGAGAGGTCTCTGCCCCATGGAGCTTACCATCAGAAATGTGACACTGGGGAGGCAGAAAAGGGAGGGGAGGAAGAAGGAGGCATTCCATTCAGGTACACATCTGGAGGCTTAATTACTCCAAAGAGTCTTGTGATGTCTTAAAGACCAACACATTTATTATGGCATGAGCTTTTATGGACTAAAATCCACTTCATCAGATGCATGACTCTAGTTCACGAACATTTAGGCCATAATAAATTTGTTAGTGTTTCAGGTTCCACAAGAGTATTATGTGTATTTCTGCAACACCCCTCTGGAAATTGTATGATAGCTTAGTTTCAGTATGGGATGAGGACTTAGGTTGCAATCCTAAACGTGCTTACTAGGGAGTTGGCGCTATAAGGACACAGGGAGATGTACTTTGCACTGCTAAGGGTTGCTCCAAAGGCATTAGGGGAAAGGTAGGATTTGAGCATAGGAAGTTGCCTTGGTCCATCTAGCTCAGGATTGTCTACTGCAGGGGGGTGAGCAACTTGTGGCCCTCCAGATGTTTTTGCCTACAACTCCGATCAACCCTATCCAGCATAGCCAATGGCGAGGGATCATGGGAGTTCTAGGCCAAAACATCTAGAGGGCCACAAGTTGCTCACCCCTGGTCTACTGACTGGGACCAGCTCACCCCTGGTCTACTGACTGGGAGCAGTAGACCCCTGGTCTACTGAGCAGGTAGGGCTGGGAATTCACACAGGTGTAATTCCCAGCCCTACCTGGAAATGCCAGGGGTCGATCCCAGGATATTTTGCATGCAACGCATGTGTTCTACCCCTGAGCTACAGCCCTTCCTTGAAGGGGGAGAGAGAGAGAGAGAGAGAGAGGTAACATCACAAAGGGGTTCAGGGAAGCAGTTTCAGTCCATTCTTTTCTTACTGCAGGCTGGCTGGGGTGTTTGAAGCCAAGCGGAAAGGCAGTCTACCATCAGTGAATGCCAGAAGGGTCAGGCCATTGAAACATAATTACTGGGTTTTCAGGATTTTCCGCTGAGCAACGGGAAAGGTTGAGCCAGGGAGCCTCTGCCCAAAAGTGCTTCTTGGGCACTTTGGGGGCACTGTCATCCCTGCTCCATCCCTGGGGTGTCCCCTGGAATACTGGTGGGAGGACTGAGGGGGAGGAGGGGGGAGGAGCAGGGAACCTACCCCTGCTGTGCCCGATGATGGTCTGTCAGACACTGGGGAATTTAAGCCACAATACATGGCTTAAATTCCCAAAGGGTTTAGGGTGCCGTGCAAATCTTCCCATTGAGTTTAGTGGGGCGTACTTGCAGGTAAGTGGGTAAAGGATTGCACCCTTAGGACACACTTTCTCTCAGTCTCTCTCCCCACCCATCTACAATATGGGGATAATTGGATCCTGGACTACCTTCCAGGGCTGTTGTGAGTCTCACCGCAATATAATGCTTGTGAAATGCTTTGAACGCTCAAAAGCACAAAATACATGTTGTGCTGGAAGTATTCATAAGGATCTCCTGCTTTTCTGGTTCATCCTATAAAGGAAATTCATATCCCCCCCCCCCGCCCGGTCAGTTGAGTTTGCTACGCGCGGGGGCTACTTAAAGAGCCGCTGGGAGGGCTTGCAGGATATGCTAAGCCACACTGCATAGCAAGCAACGCAGTGGCTTAGAAGAAGCCACCCTACCCCGATGCGCCGGAAAGACGATTGGGCACTTCGGGGGTCGGGTGCCTCCTCCTCCGTCCTCCCAGGGGGGCCCCCACAGGAGCAGCGAGGGGGCTGGTTGTTCGGGAATGCTGGGAGTTGTAGGTCATTTTTCCGTCTAAACCTGCGTAAGATTGCGTCTTGAGTTATGTCTCGCAGGGAGGTAAACATCTACCCTGCTCATTGGGTTTCTGAGCGAGCGTGGGCGCCTCCGGGTTCTTTCCCCGCGGTAGCTGGGGGGGGGGGGGAGCGCCTCTGCGTGCGGCCACCAGGTGGCGCTGCTCCCGCCTTTGCCGCGCGCCGGCGGCTAGAATTGCCGGCTGCCGCGGCGTCTGGTTTCAGGGGAGAAGAAAGCGAGGCGAGGGGACGGCGCTTGTCGGCTGGCTGCGAGGCGGAGCGGCTGGGAACTGCCCTAAGACACGCCCCCGGCCCGGCAAGCCAGCGAGTCGAGCGGGGAAGCAGCAGCAGCAGCAGGGGGACTTGCTAACGTGGCTGGCTGGGCTGGGCTGGGCGACTGAGCCCAAAGCGCCACTTGAAGGGGGACAGCCGGGCGGGGTGGGCCTGGCGAGGCGCTCCCCACCCGGGCCAGCCCCTGCCTCTGGGAACTGGGGTCGCTCTCGGAGTTGCGGGCGCCGAGCAACCCTTCGCGGGGAATCCTCCTCCGCGGGGAGCGCAGCGCTGTCTAGGAACTTCGCCTTTGTCTGGGCGCAAGTCGGCGACCTTCGGCCGCCGAAGCAGCAGCAGCAGCCCCCTGCCCAGGCTCTCCTCGGCCATGCAGAAGCTGCTGCAGCAGCTGCCTGCCAGTGCAGCCAACTTGGTGAAGTCCCAGCAGGCGGGGGCGGGCGAGGAGGCCAAAAGCCCCGTCTTGGTGCCCGATGGCGCGCAGCAGACGTGGTACAGCACGCTGGAAGGCGATGAGTTCAGGCTGCTCAAGGCGCCCGACCAGGAGGCCGCCCCCCAGCACGAGAGCAGCCCCGACGGCAGCGTGGCTCAGCCGCTACGGTAGGGCAGGTCGGCCCAGGTGGGGTGGGGGCGCGGGGCGCTGCCTTCGAGGTGCCCCTCTAGGACCTTTTCCTAGGCCCCTTTACTTATTTATTTATTTATTATATTTATATCCCGCCTTTTCCTCCAAGGAGCCTAAAGCAGTGTACAAAATCCTCATCTTCTCGTATTTTATCCTCACAGCAACCCTGTGAGGTAGGTTAGGCTGAGAGAGTCACTGACTGGCCTGAGGTCACCCAGTGAGCTTCATGGCCGAGTGAGGACTAGAACCCGGGTCTCCTGAGCCATAGACTCTTAACGCTCTGTCCACTACATCACATTGGCTCTCTTTCAGGTAAAGCGTTCAAGATTATTTTTATTGGGTCTCCAAATGTGTGTGGCGCTTTAAGGAATGCAAGGGGGCAGCTCCCTGCCCTGAGGAGTTTACAATCTAAAACATTGACACAGGGGAGGCTGGATTAAACCGAAAAAGGTGTGTTCCTTTGGGGGCAGAATCATTTAAACCAGGTTATCTACCTCTTAACTCTCTTTAGGCTGCAATCTTTATACACACTTAGCTGGGAGTAAGTCCCATTGGACTCGGTGGGGCAGGTTTGGTTCCAAGTAGATACACACACAGGACAGAACTGTTAATCACCTTTTGGGGGGGGTGGTACTCAGGTGTTTTTGTAAAAGAATGAGCTCCCCCTCTCCTCTGACCCTTTAGAGCAGCGTTCTCCAACCTTGGATCCCCAGATGTTTTTGGCCTACAACTCCCAGCATGCCCAGCCAGCTACGCTGTAGCCAAAACATGTAGGCCAAAAACATCTGGGGACGCAAGGTTGGAGAACGCTGCTTTAGATGCATGCTTAGGAATGGTGTGGCAGTGATAGTTGGTTATGTAGTTATTGTGGGCTTAGTTAATACTAGGGCTGAGAAAGGCAATAGTTCTACAGGAAAAAAGTGTACTTTGTCAGTGATGGATGCATTTGTCACAGCAGACACCATTTTAGTATTTCCATTCTTTCCCATGTGCAAGAAGGAATACTTCTTCTAAGATGCCCCTTGCCACCTGCAGTTCTTATTAGGACTTGTGTTCAATTTCTTCTTCTTTTAAATGCTCCCCAGTTAATTGGATGCACCTTTTTAGTTGCTCAAACTGTTTTTAAATGGATTAAGCTAACCAATTGATTCTAGGGATGCAATAATTCTGTGGCTCACGCTGGCTCAGCTTGTCTGAGTGTGGAAAGCTAAGCAGGGTCAGGCCTGGTGATTACTTGGATGGGAGACCCCTCCTCCAGTTTCCTGCGTTGAGCAGGGGGTTGGACTCGATGGCCTTGTGGGCCCCTTCCAGCTCTATGATCTATGAAATCTATGAAAATGCACTTACTGGGGAGTAAATCCCATTGAACACATTGGGACTTGCTTCTGAGTAAACATGCTTAGGATTGCGCTGCATATGTCTTAGTTCATACCAGGTTGTAGCTTTTGTTTTTCAAAGGAACAGGTTCTTGTCTGTCTTCTGGAATAGGAGAGGGGTAATATGTGATTTGTTGAATTTTTTTAAGGCTTCTTTTGATGCCCTCCTCCAGTCATTTGGCGCTGGGGCCATAAGCAGCTTTAAAAACCTGATTGCCGTGCATTTCTGTAAGATCACTGGTTCATATCTAGTAGCTCCCTTTTGAGTTGTTTTAGGTTCTTAATGGAGGAGACTGGTTCAAATCCTGCTGCTCAGCCATGGCTCTCTGGGTGGCCTTGGTACTAATTGCTGCCTCTCACCCATTCTACCACAGAGTTCTGAGGAGAAATGGAAGAAGAAATAGGAAGCCATTTTGTACCCTGAAAAGTGCTGAAGAAATGAGGATGGCACCAACACACAAGTTAGGGGGTGGGACTGCCAGCCGGCAAGAGGGGGAATTGGCTGATGGGTCAAAGCTTTGGTAGTGTGTGCCAGTGTGGCGTAGTGGTGAGAGTGTTGGACTGGGACTCAGGAGTTCTGGGTTCTAGTCCCCGCTTGGCCATGAAACTCACTGGGTGACTTTGGGCCAGTCACTGACTCTCAGCCTAACCTACCTCACAGGGTTGTTGTGAGGATAAAATGGAGAGGAGGAGGATGATTATGTAAGCCACCTTGGGTTCCTTGCAGGAAAAAAGGCGGGGTATAAATATAATAAATAAAAATAAAATAGTGTTTTATACAACAACAGCCTTGGGATGATGGGAGGACACACATTAAAAGCCGCATGATGTAGCATATGTGCAAACCTTGGCAAATGCCAGGGGAGTATAGCCCCTTGGATTTGCACTAGGAGAATAGATTTCTACCTCCACCCTTCCCATCATTTAACGCATGCTTCTGAATGGAGCAAGATATCTAACTGGCCTGATGGACAGTTCACACCGGCCTACAAGTCTCGATTTCTCTTGGCTTGAGATACCTTGCCACTGACTGGCTGGGTTCAGACAACACGATAACCCACACTCAAGGGTTGTTGTTGAAACGTGGGTTATTGTGTTGTCTGAACCCAGCCGAGATAACAAACCATGGTGAACAATCCACAGTTCACAACTCAACAACACATCATGGGTTCTTTTCATGGGTTGTTCGTGGTTAACAAGCCATGGCTTAATGCAGCTGGATTTGGACAACCAAATAACCCAAGTTTCAGCAACAACCCACGATTCAACAACAACCCACACTCAACCCTTGAGTGTGGGTTATCGTGTTGCCTGAACCCAGTGTGAACAGACTCTCCTGAAAAGGATTCCAAGTGGAATTTACATTTGTGATGGCTGATTCATACGTTCAAATAATTGTTTGATGCCGCACTCCTCCAATGATGAATGCGTGTGACCTGGGCCCTTGTGCCTACCTGGAATCAAAGAGCAGGAGCTGCTCTTAATTAATGTCAAGTAAAAGTGGGTGACTCTTTTCGTTTCATTTAATGTAGCGCAAAAGTGTCCGCTTTCTGTCTTGTTATCTGCCCAGATTCCCTGGCCTTCTACCATCCTGACCAGGCATTACTGCTGGAGATGGACTGGGGGAAATTGCAAGGCCAGCTCTTCTGTTAGGCAGAGGGAGTCTGCAGTTTCCATGAAAGGGCAGCCAATTGTCACTTACCGTTCTTATTGTATCTCTATAGCCGGGGACAGGGAGAGATGCTTGTGAGATTTTGTGCTTCAGGAGCCGTGGTAACTTGACCAGCCTTGGGTACTATGTACCTTGACCTGGGGTGGGCATTTGGGTGCCGTTTACTGCTCTGCCTTGCGAAGCAAAATGTCTTGGATTGGAAGTCACACACCAGCCCTGGGGAAATGCATTGGCATGGGCTGAGCGTGATGGAACCCCAACACTATCCAAAGGGGGTACTAAAGGGGCGTGGTTGGAAGCTGCAGGAGGCACATAGAGTAAGAGAGGCTGACGTGAAGCTGGAAGGCTCTAATAAGGAAATGGCTACTGCCAGGCTATGCAACCCACCGTTTTTGCATTCCCCCAGGCCGTGACTGGGTGGGCAGCTTCCTTGGGGGAGATTGCCAGCTGGCTGCACACAGCTAGGTGTTGAATGCCTGGCGTGGACACTGTCGAGTGGCTGAGCGCAGGGCATGTGAGATGCCTCGCATTGACGTTGCTGTGGCAACTGCCTCTGAGCCGTGGCAGCTTCTCCCTTTCATGCTGCTGTTGAATGAATTCCTGATGGGGATAAATATTTCACAGGCTGCTGTGGGTTTGGGTTCCTTTTGTGCAGACAGCGCGTGGGGATCAAGTTTCCCTTCCTGCCTCTGCCTCTTCCGTGTCTTTGCTCCTTTAGTCACCCCGCGGAGGAGGGGGGAGGGAGCTTCTTGTGGGGAAGAAACTGAGAGGTAGCTAAATGCTGCACCAGAGGTCCTCAACTTGGGGCCCTCCAGATGTGTGGCACTACAGCTCCCATTATGCCCAGCCCTTCATGCCCAATGACCACGATAGCTGGGGATGATGGGGAATGTGACCCAACACATCGGGAGGGCTCTGGGTTGGGGATGGCTGAGCTACGCCATTAAAGGCGCAATCCTATGCATGTTTAGACAGAAAAAAGGGTCCTATGGCTCCCAGCTGGGGAATACTGGGAGTTGTGGGACTTTTCTCTGTCTAAACATGCATAGGATTGCGCCCGGAAGTGTAATGTGTCATTTGGGCCTGAAATTCTGTCAATAAAGGTGGAACCTGGGACTGTCTCCATGGAAACCCCGTGTTCGCTCATGGAGCTCTGTAGGTGCAAATAGTATATTGTGGGAGCCAGTGTGGCATAGCGGTTGGAATGTTGGACTGGGACTCGGTAGATCCGGGTTCTAGTCCCCCCCTCAGCCATGAAGCTCACTGGGTGACTTTGGGCCAGTCACTGACTCTCAGCCTAGCCTCCCTCACAGGGTTGTTGTGGGGATGAAATGGAGAGGAGGAGGATCATGTAAGCTGTGGAGGACCCCAGCAGGTCCTTTGCATGAGTTCTAACCGCGGCCTGAATTGACACCGGGAGCAGAGACTAAACAAGGGGTCTACGGGCTGGAGGGCTGTTTGCTGACCGAAGTCAGGGGCTTGATCCGTGCAGAGCGTGCACCAGCTTCCAACAACCTTGATGGTCAGGTTTGCCCAGACCCCTCCCGGTCCCAGGTGATTCACCAGGTGGGTTCCCGCCCTCGGTGGTACCGGGGTGGGTGTTCCTGAGGATCATCTTGCAGCTCTTTGGGACTGCAAGATGTTTTCCACCTCTTTGGGGTGAATTGCAAATGTGCCCCTTTGTGTAGATGTAGATGTGTTCTGGCTGTGCCTCCCTCGCCCAGGGTGAGGATTATGCAGGGTGGGGGGCTTATGCAGAGGAAGGAGAAATGGAGCACGGGAAGGAATGAAGTTATGACCACATTCCAGGAATGTGCAGTCAGGCTTTCTCTCCACATAAGCCACCTTGGGCTCCTTGCAAGAGGGAAAAAGGCAGGATATAAATGTAAAAATAAAATAGGGAATGCGAGAGAAGTATATATACTGCCTTAAGCTCCTTGGAGGAGAAGTGGAATATACAAGTAATAAGGATTTTCAGTTTGCTCCAAGCAGGGCTGCCAGTTGCCCAACTGTTTCTGGTGAAAGGGTGTGCCAGGCTATCTAGGAGCTGATCTGCAGGCTAGACGGAATGCCTGCCGTGCTTACAGAGCAGTTTAATTAGCAATACAGATTCTGTTGCCCATCCTTTCTCTAAGAACCCAAAGCTGAGGGATGCTGTTTATTATTTATTATTTATCACACCTACATCCTGCCTTTCCTCCTCACGGAAGTATAAATGATTTCCCTGCCGCTGCCTCTATTTCATCCTCACAACAACAGCCCTGTGAGGTAGGATAGGCTGGGAGATAGCGAACTATCCCAAGATCATGCAGTGTAATTCATAGTCGGGTGGGGACTTGCACTAGAATTGGGGAGACCCAAGTTCATTATTCTAACCACTACACCAGTGTTCTCCAACCTTGGTTCCCCAGATGTTTTTGGCCTACAACTCCCAGCATACGCTGGGTGGGGCATGCTGGGAGTTGTAGGCCAAAAACATCTGGGGAACCAAGGTTGGAGAACACTGCTCTGCACTACACCATGACAATGCTCCCCATTCTAGTAGGAAAGGCAGAATATAAAGGGTCGAGCTTGGGGCGGGGTGGAGGAGCCTTTCCTAGCACCACATACAAGAAGGAACTTAATCTTTATCAGATACTATTATGGATGAGCATAATTGTTCTCCCCTTCATCTTTCCTCCCCCTCCAATTTGCATTGTGTTAATTATCTTTATGATCCATTAGTGGGGCACATCTCATAGAGTTGGCCAGAGCAGCATCAAAACTTATGGTAAGAGTTGGAGAGGGAGATGACTGTGGGACCCTGCTGTAAATACAAGCTTGCAAATTGCATCTCTGTTTGAACTCAATTTATTATAGCATTCTTCCTCCTTTTCTTTTTCTTCCTCTTCTTCCTCTTTGTCATCTTCTTGCTTCTTCTCTCTTTCTTCTTCCTCTGCTTTCTCTCTCTTCTCTTCCTTTTTCTTTTCTTCTTCTTTTTACTTCTTCCTCTTCCTTTTCTTCTTTTCTCTCTTCAGTGTCTATTTCAAGTACAGTCATGCCTCGGATTGAGAGCATAATTCGTTCCGGAAACGTGCTTGTAATCCAAAACACTTATATCAAAACGAAATTCCCCCCCCAAAAAAATTTGTACAGAGATTTTTAATTTAAGCCGTACTACAGTACTTGTATTGCAAGACGTAGCTTGTATATCAAGTTTTAAAAAATTAAATATTTAAAAATCTGCTTGTCTTGCAAAATGCTCTCAAACCAAGTTACTTGCAATCCAAGGTATTACTGTATCTGGCAAAGTGGCTCTCCAGCCCATGAAAGCTTCTGCCATAATAAACCTGTTTCATCTTTAAGGTGCTATAAGGTTCTGTTTCTGCATTAGCAGACTACCGCAGCTCCCCCTCTGGCATGCCTGTGACGAAAGCCCTCTGTCTTTATGCAGACACGACGATCTAAAGGAGATGTTGGACAGTAACAAGGATTCGCTGAAGCTTGAGGCCATGAAGAGGATCGTAGCGGTGAGCACCTCCTCGCAACTTGGCTGTGGGAGCCAGCTGCCCAGTTTTGCCACTGATGGTCTTTGCTCGGGGTGCTTTTCCTCCTCTGCACGTGCTCTCGGTACCTGGCCGAGGGCCTGTTTGGTTGCAGTTGGCTGCGACTCATGTATGTGGCATTGCCCTGGTGCTTAAGGAGAAAACAGTCACCGGTACACAGCTGTGCGTTTTACCCTCCCCGACTCCAACAAAAGTTTGATCTGAGGCCTCCATCCTGAATATAAAACCAGGCACATGAGGTTATTCATGCAGTTAGCATTTAAAAATAATTAGCTGTGAAAGACGTGGACGGGAACTCCTCCCCCATAGTTCACTTAACACACACACACACTCACACTCATGCAATTGCTAATTAATTAAATATTCTCACCTTTTGAGTCCCAGCTTGTATTCATCCTTCAGATGACAGGGCCAGAGGTGTAGTGATTAATTCTGAAGTGCAGGCATTCATCATGACAGTCCCCATAGCTATACCCCACGGAGAGTCCAAAATGTAGGCAGCTGTGTTGATCCATCCCTCTCGCTCTCTTCCCCCTCTTATAGATGTCTTTTGTAAGCTAATACGTCTTAATCACCCATTCAAGACCTAACAGTCCCAAAATACTTTGCATTACAACAGGGATAGCTCAGCAATATATTGACTGGGTTCAGATAACACGATAACCCACACTCAAGGGTTGAGTATGGGTGGTTGTTGAACTGTGGGTGGTTGTTGAAATGTGTGTGATGGTGTTGTCTGAACTCAGCTGTGCTAACAAGCCATGGCTTGTTAACCACGAACAACCCATGAAGAGAACCCATCTCGGCTGGGTTCAGACAACACGGTAACCCACGGTTCAACAACAACCCACGGTTCAATGACAGCCCACGCTCAACCCTTGAGTGTGGGTTATCATGTTGTCTGAACCCTGTCATTGTTGCTGGGGAAATCCATCACCACCCCAGCTACTGTGAGGATTACAGCAAAGCTGAGAGGGAACAGGGAAGGCTGAGGTGGGTGGCAGGTGATGTCATCATCCCTGCTCATAAAAAATGTCCCAGCATGTCAACCCTATAAACGCTGGCTCCACTACACCACCCAATATGGCTTCCTTCTGTTTTGGGGAGTCCCCTTAACCCCTCCAATTCCCAGAACCAAGCAGTTACCAATACTTTCCCCTGATGTTTAGGGGAATTCAGCATGTTTTGTCTTCTCTACCCAGCTGTGGCCTTCTGGGAGGGCTTGTTCCTTACCAGGAACATTTGATCCTTTTAGCTTTCATAAATGAGATCATCGTGGCGTCAAGAGCATATAATGCAGGCCACATGCTGAAGCTAAGCAGGTATGAGCCGGGTCAGTGCTTGGATGGGTGACTGCCTGGGCTGCCCACCTCTGTTCTCCTGCATTGAGCAGGGGGTTGGACTCGATGGCCTTATAGGCCCCTTCCTGTCTCTACTATTCTATGAAATGGCTTCGGTGGTCCGTCCGTGAGGGCAGTGGGTTGCATGCAGGTGTGGTGCCCCACACTCAATACTTTTAAGAAAGATTTCAGGCTTGTTGTGTGATCTCTATATTATTTTTTTTACTAACACCCTGAGGTCCACCAACTGGCTCCAGGTGCAAAATAGTGGTTCAGGCAGGTTAATGTATGCTCTGAATCCAGAAACAGGGTTCCCCCTTGAGTGTGTGCTCAGCGCAGGAATGCGTGATCAGTACCAGAAGGAAGCTTGCAGGTCCTTTCACACCCAAAAAACACTTCTGGTTTTCTCCCAAGCATTCTTTTTCAGAAACCTAATTTAAGGGTGGGGAGAAGCTTCTTCATTGTTGCTATTGTTAAATACAATTTAGAGTCAGAAACCTGCCTGGTCTGCCACAAATCATCCAGAGATCTACCAGCAGTTCCTGATCACCCTTCTGCCCACCTCTGACTTAAGTTAATGGAGATTTTATTTTTATTTCTTATATTTATTAATCGCCATCTGGCTGGCCACCCGGCCACCCTGGGCGATGTACAATTAAAATGATACAATAAAACAAAGGATACCAGCATCCTCTTATCCCCAGAGGATACAAGGAGCGGGCGGGGGATTGACAGGGTAATCAAAGAGGGAAGATACCCAGGGAATGCAGACTTTTGACTAGCTACCCCACTGCTTCTTCTCCTAACCCCCAGATGATTGCCCGAGGCAAGAATGCATCTGATCTCTTCCCAGCTGTGGTAAAAAATGTGGCTTGCAAGAATATAGAGGTAAGCAATCCTTTGCAGATACTGGCAACAGAAGCGGCCACCTTGGTCAGCCTCTTTCCGCAGAGGTTGCTAGCAGCTTGTAGAGATGGTCTAGGCCAGCTGCTAAGGAGGGGACCTTTTCAGTGGTGGCACCCTGGTTGTGGAATGCCCTCCCCAGAGAGGCTCGCCTGGCGCCTACATTGTGGTCTTTTTGGCACCAGGTGAAGACCTTTTTATTTTCCCAGGTTTTTTTAGACCTTCACTTTTGTTTTAAATGTGTTGTGTTTTTAGATCTACCCTGCTGCTGGTTTTTACTTGGGTTTTATTCTATTTTAAACTTTTAAAGGTTTTATATTATGTTTTATCATATTGTATTTTAGGGTTTTAATTTTTGTGACCAGAGAGTTTTGGCAATTGAGAGATATAGTAGTAAGTAATAGTAATTTTCCCAACCTAGGGTCCCTGGATGGTGGACCACAATTCCCATCATCCCCAGCCCGCATGGCCAGTGGTCCGGGATGATGGGAGTTATAGTCCTAGGCTGGAAACAGCTGCCCTAGGTTGAACAGCTGCCTTGCCCATATGAGATGTTTAGCGAATTGCCTTGCAAATGACAAAAGGGCTCTCTCAGAGGTCTCATCCGGGTTCCTGGAAGAAAAATTGCAGGATTATGTAAGTTGATATAGCACCGTGGTTTAGCATTCGAGCTACGAGCCAGGAAATCCCTGGTTTAAATCTCGGCTCAGCCACCAGAGTGACATTGGATGAGCCACTATTTCTTAAGCCTCACCCAACCCCCTGTCGTGCCCAATCTGTAATAATGCTGGCCTACCTTACAGTGATGTTGTTCACTGCAAATGGCTGGTTATTGAATTGGTGCCTCGGCTCAGGCAGCAAAATGTTTGGGGCCAGCTCTCTATGTAGTAAAGTTAAATGAATGGAAAGGCCATGGAAAGAAGCAGTTCTGAGAGCGGGGAGGGGGCAAACCAGCAGTTGGTTCCTACCAGGCCGTTGGAGGATGCCTTGCTGTATCAACTCACCCTCGAGTTGTCACTCGGTAGTGCTGTAATTGTAGGGGAGACGAGAACTTGGAAGTGCTGTGTGAGTTCCGAGGAGGTCCTGACTACTGGTGCTATATCTCTGGCAGGTGAAGAAGCTGGTGTACGTCTACCTGGTCCGATATGCAGAAGAACAGCAAGATTTGGCTTTGCTCTCCATCTCTACCTTCCAGCGAGGACTCAAGGTGGGATGTCATGGGAGGGGCTGAGGCTGGTTTGTTTTTCTTCCTGACATCCAACAAGGGCCCATTGCTGTGGCTGCACGACTGGACTGCTGAGGATTCAACCCCTGGTGTGGGGCTTGCGATAGTTTGCTGTGTCATCCGAACCCGGGCAGCAGAGGTTGTTTGAGGGGTTAAACAACCCTCAAATAAACCATAGTCTTTTGTAGAGTTATTTGAGGGTTGTTTAACCCTCAAACAACCCCTGCTCCCCGGGTTCAGATCACAGGACAAGCCATGGCAACCCCCTTTGAATATTCAAGCCACCAGGACGTGCTGCAAACCACCATGGTTTGAATAAGCCACAGTGGCCTGTGGTGATCGTGCAAACCCGGTCACTGTTTTAGTAGAGTGGAGATTTGGGTTCCACAGCAAGGGATCTTCTCTCCCAGGAATTGACTTCTTCATTTATTTAGGGCGCAATCTTATGCAAGTTTAGGCAGAAAAAAGGCCTACAACTCCCAGCAGGTCCCTATCAGTAAAATGCTATCAGTAAAATGCTATCAGTAAAGTGAGCCAGTCCCTGCCCAAAAGCTTACCATTTAAAATGAAAAAAATAGCTCTGCTTCCCCCAGTCATCTCCCTCAGTACTGCCTGCTCGTGGCTGCTGGTGGCGATGTTGTTGCTGTAAAGGAGGGTTGGGGGAGGAGGGTGTTTGAAGCCCTCCCTGATGGGAAAGTGCCCTGACCTCGGATGCCTCCTCTTTGCTGCAGGATCCCAATCAACTGATCCGAGCGAGCGCCCTCCGGGTTCTCTCCAGCATCCGTGTGCCAATCATTGTGCCTATCATGATGCTAGCTATCAAGGAGGCAGCATCGGACATGTCCCCATACGTGCGCAAAACAGCCGCTCACGCTATCCCCAAGCTGTACAGGTAAGTGGGAGCAAAGGCCTTCCTCTTCTGTCTCTTTAAGGACAGCAGAAGAGCTCTGTTGGATCAGACCAAAGGCTTATCTAACCCAGCATCCTGTTTCCTACAGTGGCCAACCACTCACTTGCTGCTGTTCCCCAGCAACTGGTACACAGAAGCCTACTGTCTCTGATCCTGGGGACAGCACAGAGCCATCAGGACTAGCAGCCATTGATAGCCTTACCTTCCATGAATTTGTCCAATCCCCTTTTAAAGCCATCCAAATTGGTGGACATCACTCCATCCTGTGGTCGTGAGTTCCATAGTTTAACTATGTACAGTGTGAAGAAATACTTCCTTTTGTCTGTCCTGAATCTCCCACCTTTCAGCTTCATGGGATGACCCCTTTGGGTTCCAGTATTATGGGAGAGGGAGAAAAATGTATCCTGGTCCACTTTCTCCACACCGTACATAATTTTTACACCTCTACCATGCCCCCCCCCACTTACAACAACCCTGTGAGGTGGGTTAGGCTGAGAGTCAGTGACTGACCCAAAGCCACCCAGCGAGCTTTATGGCCAAGTGGGGACTAGAACCCAGATCTCCCGAGTTCCAGTCCCAACACTCTAACCACTATGCCACACTGGCTCTCCCATTTCTCCCCTGGAAAACAGTGAGCCTCATGGCTGAGAGGGGATTTGAACCTGGGTCTTCCCAGTCCTAATCTGACACACTAACCACAACACCTTTTGAAAGGGTTAAAGATTCCTGTCCTCTGCGAGCAAAAACTGTGCCAGTGGGAAACCACTGAGATAGGTTGCGAACCGCCCAGAGTGCTTCGGCTGTTGGATGGTATAGGAATGTTGTTAATAAAATAAATAAACCAGAGGTTGGCCTTTAGATATAGTGGGTTTCCAGCAGTGCCCTGCCCAGGTGGCTTCTGCTGATATGGGACAGAACAAGCTATTCACAGTGGAAGACAGAAGTGGCCCTTGAGGAATGAAGACGCCAACTGCAGCTTTGTGTTTGTGTGACTGAGCCTCTGCAGTGGTTCACGTCCCGTCCCCAATGCACACACACAGTTTTTGATGCTGACCAGGAAGTAGAACTGGCACTACAAAATAAAGAAGCAGACTTTTTAAGGAAGGGGTGGGCAACATAGCTCCTTGCTGACTGACATTTTGTGTGTGCGAGCGGGGAGAAGAGAAATTTGGGGCCTGTTCAAAAATGTAGCTTTCTCTTATTCTGGAGTGTGTGCATGTATCTGTGTCCTTTTTAGCCATTACAAGAGTTCTTGAAGGAAAAGAGATTGTGAAACTACAAGTGGGTCGTGCCGCGCAATGTTGCAGCATGGGGTGTTCCATTTAGTGCCCTCTTCCAGGATACTCCCATTCCATCACCCTGCCCACCTGATTTTCCAGCAATAGTCGGTCAGCGTTCCGCGTCCACGGAGGTTGCTCAGATCCTTAGTGGGCTGTTCTGAGGCGTGTGCGTTTACGCGTCTGCAGACCACAGGGTTCCCCCAGGCCTCTTGTATATGTTTGATGCCGTTTTTGGCTCCACCGTTTCCGGCATTGTGTTTTTGTCTCTCCTCCTTGCAGCCTTGACTCAGACCAGAAAGACCAATTAATAGAGGTCATTGAGAAGCTGCTGGCAGATAAGACCACGGTGAGTAAGGCTGGTATCTCTGAAGGGTTTGGGGCGGGGTGGGGGGAGGTCAAGAAAAGCAAACAAAACAAACCCATAAAGTATCCTGTGACACCTCAGAGATGAACAGCTTTTTTAGGGCATACGCTTTAATCAATTAGAATGATAAACTCACTGAAAACTTATGCCATTTTAAAAATGTTAGCCTTTAAAATGCCACAAGACTTTTCTGGGTGGGTTTTGCTGTACCAGACTGCTACCCCTCTGGAATGTTCTTTTTAAGGGATCCTTTCTCTCCCGATTCTCCCCGCTCCCAAGGCTTTCACCTTGCTGAATTTCCCAAGAGAGTGACAACGTTTGGCTTGGTAGGAATTGTAAAGGATGTTGCTTCTTACCTATTTGCTATTGATTTGATGTTAGCTTGGCGCCTGTGTTCCCTGATAGGTTGGGATCCTTATCTCAATTGCCCAGATAGGAGTTCTGAAAACAATGCCCCCTTCCAGGGTCACATGAGCCCCACACAATTCCTAATCAGTGAACTTTCCCCGGGCCCCTTTTGTGTTTCTTGCCCAGCTGGTGGCTGGCAGTGTGGTGATGGCCTTCGAGGAGGTCTGTCCGGAGCGCATTGACCTCATTCACAAGAACTACCGCAAGCTGTGCAACCTGTTGATTGATGTGGAGGAGTGGGGCCAGGTGGTGATCATCAACATGCTGACGCGCTATGCCCGCACCCAGTTCCTCAGCCCCAACCAAAACGTGAGTGAAAGAGCAAGCAGGGGGAGGAGCCTGTAGGTCAGCCTTCTTCTACCTGGTGCCCTTTAGATGTTTTGGCAATAATCCCTGGCTTTCCTGACCATTGGCCATGCTTGCTGGGGCTGATGGGAGTTGAATTCCAAAATATCTGGAGGGTATCACATTGGGAAAGACTGCAGTAGGGTGTGCCTCGGGCTGGAGACAGTTTCTCCTGAACCAGGGATCCGCAGAAGGTAGATCTCCAGATGTTTTGGACTACAACTCCCAGAAGCCCCTGCCAGCGTGGCCAGTAGTCAGGAATGCTGGGAGTTGAAGTCCAAAACTTCTGGAGATCTACTTTCTGCCCACCCCTGTCCTAAACTGTGAAGATAAGAGCATCCACGGATCTGTGTTTCTGCCCAACCCTGAGTAGTACATTTCCCATCGCAATGCTTCTTGCAGTCTTCTGGGGATGGGATGAGATCTAAATGGCACGAATGGGATGGTGATGAGGGCAGAGAGACCCTTCTGAGATCTGAGCGATTCCCACTGCATGCCTCCCATTCTCTTGTGCCTGACAAGGAGTCCCTCCTGGAAGAGAGTGCCGAAAAAGCGTTTTACGGATCTGAGGAGGAAGACGCCAAAGACGACGACAAGGCAGAGCCGGCCTCCCTGGTGAAGCGCAAGCCTTACGTCATGGATCCCGACCACCGCCTGCTCCTGCGCAACACCAAGCCGCTGCTGCAGAGCCGCAACGCTGCGGTGAGCCCTTCCCTGCATATCCCTTCTTTGGTGGGGGAACTGGCCCTGAGAGTAACGTCACTCCCCTTGCCTCATGGTCGTTGACGTGGGCGCAGAGGAGACGAGCGAGAGAGAACACATCTCTTCACAAGCACAAAGAGCAAAAGGAAATTGCCGTTTGGGTTCATGTGAATGCAAAGTTGTAGGGCAGATGTGGGGAACCTCAGGCCTGCTGGCGTTCCCCAGGTGGGTATGCCCCCTTTAGGGTGCAATCCTATGCATGTTTAGACAGAAAAAAGGCCTACAGTTCCCAGCATGCCTCAGCTATTTTTATTTATTTTTACCCAGCCCCAATGACCAGTGTCCTCTGGGCAGGTTACAAAACAGTGAAAAGACTAAAATGCCATACAAACAGTTAATAATAATATGAAATGAAATGCAAATATTTAAAAGGATAAAATACAATAAAAAAAACAAAAAGATACCCCTGCCTCTGGTCCCACCCCCTTCCTCTCAACTATGGATTGTTTTGTGGTTTCCTGGTTTTTGTGCAGCTTTTTCCTCCATTCTAAAAGGTTGAAATGCCTCCCCTAAGGCTTCAGTACTATCAGTAAGAGCTTTAAGCTGGTATTTGGGATATTTTGCTCACCACTCCCCACTTTTGCCTTCAGCCCCGGCCACCTTTGGAATGTGGCCAGGAGAACGGCCCTTGGGCTGAAAGAGGTTCTGCAGTAGAGTTTCTTCTTCCTGTCCTTGCCACCTTGTGGACAGTTTCAAGCGGTACAGAAGCTCCCTTTCCAGATTCCTGGGGGACCTTCGGCTTCTGCCCTCTTCTTCCTCCATGGCCCTAGGTCATCTTAGCATGGTAGATGCAGCGAACAGGATAACATGGCCTTCTCCCTATCACCGGCCTTCCCCAACCCAGTGCCTCCCAGTTGTCTTTGGATTACAACTCCCATCATCCTCAGCGAGCATAGCCATTGGCTGGGGGTGTCAGGAGTTGCAGTCCAACATATGCAGCGGACTGCTTTATGCAAACTGATCCTATTTTCCTGTTTCCTAGGCCTTGTGACGCAATCCTTTCCCTCTTCTCTCTGCAGGTGGTGATGTCTGTCGCTCAGCTCTACTTCCACCTTGCTCCGAAGGCTGAAGTTGGGGTCATCGCTAAGGCACTGGTGCGTCTCCTCAGGAGCCACAGGTCTGCAAATAGCCCCGCACCCCACACTAATGTGTCTCTTGTTTTCTTGACATTACCTCCTCTTCTTGCAAAGCATCCCAGGGACAAAGCAAAACTGGCTCTTGACCTATATTTTGCTGTATTTGCTGTGTCTGCATTTTTGGGGGGTCCTGGCAACGGTCTTTGGACAAGTGGGACCTGCAATCAAATGTTGCAGTGTGGAGTGTACCTGCTCAGGGTACCAGCCAGCCAGCCAGTCATGCTCTTTCCCCGGAGACTCCATTTCTACCTCCAAACCCAACAGTCATTCCATGCTTGGTCCTCACTGGGCTGTTTTTGGTCCCATCCCCCCACTTTAGAGGGGTGGTGGTTTCCCCTAAAGGTGGGGTTTTTTGGGTAGTTCTGCAAACCTTGGGATCTGCCCAGGCTTGCTGATACCTCCTCTTGTGCGCAGATGGGGCAATTTTGGCTACACAAAGAGCCAGACTCAGATAATGAATTTGCTCTTCGTATATAGGAGAAACAGAGACGCCTGTTTGGGAATATTCTCTCTGGTGTTAAGAATGTAAGAAACCTGCCATGCTAGATCTGATCAAAGGTCTGTCTGGTTCAGCATCCTGTCTCTAGCGCTAACTGGCCAAATGTCAGAGCTAAGTCACTGGGAGCCAGGAGTCAGAGCCTAGGGGTTAGAGGCAGACGACAGCCCAAGAGTCAGAACGATGCCAGAGCTGGGAAAGTTTGTCATTGCCCAGGCTGAGTCCCAGCCTGAACAGGAAGACTTTATAGTTGCCCTACCTGTTGAAAAGAGCCAGTTGCTAGCCAGGGTGAGTGGAATCACTCCAGTGCCTTGGATCTCTGCCTAGGGCAGTCTTCTCCCCAACCTGGTGCCCTTCAGAAGTTTTGGACTGCAGTTCCCAGGATTCCCGAGCATTGGCCATGCAGGGTGGGGCTGATGGGAGTTGAAGTCCCAAAACTCTGGAGGGCACCAGGTTGGGGAAGGCTGCCTGAGAGAGATGCTCCAACCTGTCACCTTGGTGGCTCACCATATTGGGGGCAGCTGTGCACGGACTTGGGGGCTCCTGGTTCTAGCCTAGGCAACTCCTGATGGATGTCTCTGGGAGACTCCCAAGCAGAGCGTATGAGAGAAAACTGTCCCCTATTGTTTGCCCCGGCACCCATTAATCGGAGGCATACCGCCTCTCTGAATACGGAAGTTCTGTTTTTATCTGTCATGGCCATTGCTGTAAATGGACAGAAGAACAGCAGGGGAAGGCACCAATGTGTGAACAAAAGCAAAAGAGAAAGAAGTCTCAGGTGCCAGTTAAAACAGTTTAATGCCCAACGCATTTCGGTTTGCACCTTAGTCGGGGGCCAAAGGTTTTTCCAAATACGATAGAAAATAATTCTTCAGCTCTCTCGTGATTTAGCCATTGTTCTAAATCAGCATTCCCCAGCCAGCTGCCTTCATAGGAGAGTGTTGGACTATAACTCCCATCATCCCCAGCCACCATGGCTGGGGTGATGACAGTTGTAGTCCCAACACCTCTGGAAGGCACCCTAAAATGTTTGTTTAAACCTCTTTCACCAGTGGCCATCATTTACAGACCATGGGTCCCAAGGTTCTCTTGCCTTGTTGACAACTCTTCATTTCTTTTCTTCTCTTCTTCCCGCAGTGAGGTGCAGTTTGTGGTGCTTCAGAACGTGGCCACCATGTCCATTAAGCGTAGGGTGAGTGTCTGCCTGCCTCTCCTTTTTTTCCTCTTTTCTTTTCTTCAAGTGGAGGGATTTGCATGGGTTGAAATATGTGAGTTCCAGATCTCTGGAGGTCTGTCACACTTCAGCTGCTGAACCATTGCTGGCGTTTCCACTGTGCTCGGACCAGACCTCCTCTGTACCAATGATGAAGCAACCCAGGTGCCTCAAAGAGAGCCTGTCTGTGCCCTCCGTGAGCCCAGAGCTTGCCCATGGGATTTTCTGGAGGAGGTGATCCTGCCGCTTCTGTCTCTGCAGGGAATGTTTGAACCGTACCTGAAAAGCTTCTACATCAGATCAACAGACCCCACCCAGATCAAGATCCTCAAGGTGTGTTGGGTGCTCAGGCCTCCTGGTGCACGGCTGCTAGGCCGCAGTGGTGCTGCCGGGGTCGTTCGTTATTTTGCCACCTGTGGTTCCCGCCAACTCTACATGGTTCTCTCCCAAACCCCATGAGTCTGTATCAAATGAGAGCTCATCCTTGCTTTCCTACCCTCCACTCCCTGCAGCGTCTACCGCTGCATGCAGGAAGCTGGGGGTGGGAAACTTCTTTGATGCGGTCTCTGTGCAATCCCACAATATGGTTTTTTGCACCTGTGTCGTCCATACTTCAACACATTCTCAAGCTCTCGCCAGGGAGCCGGCACTTATCTCCCCGCCACCAATCCCAGCAGTTTTCAGCATACTGCATGTGTCTTTAAGCAGGGGTAAGATGGGGCGAGAGTCTTTCCTCTCAATTCTCTTCTGACCACTACAAAACCAGCACCTCGGGGAGCTGGGGAAAATGGTTGCTTCTGGGTTTGCCTTGGCCAATCTCTTGACTGCGGGGGGGGGGGGGGAGAATCTTAGTAGTAGGGTGGCCAAGTGTGAAGTTGGGGCTGCTGTACCTTTAAGAGTTATGCAGAAGAGGGTGTTTCAGCAGGTATAGCTTGTCATGCTTGCCACACCTGCTGAAATTCCCTCTCCTGCACCACTCTTAAAGGTGCAGGAGCTCCATCCTCTTTTTCACCGGATCACCCTGCCAAGTAGCCATCTGCCCTTGTTCTGTTCTCGTTTGTACACAGGTTTGTGCCAGTAAACAGAATTGACCTCTTCTGCAGTAGCTGTCTTACATGGAAGAACTGAGTATGGGTTGTATCCCATGTTAGTCCCTACTTAGAGTAGACCCATCGAAATGAACGGGACTTAAGTTCAACTAACACTGGATTACAACCCTATGAAGGAACGATGATGATATGAAAATAAGTAACTGGCAATGTTCAGTAGGGCATCGGTCTTCAGGATACAGGCTTCCTTCATGGACATAACCACTGTAGTGTGGGAGCTACTTTTCCAACCATTCGGTCCCACATAGCTTGTGTGTGTGTGTGAATGCCAGAGCCATGTGATCTAGTCCTGTCTTTTGCATGTTTTCCTAACCATTTATTGCTTGAAAAAGAGAAGATGATTGGATGGAAAAGACCTGCGAGATTGGCCTCGCCCATGTGGTTCTGGTATTTGTGCCCATATGTATCAGATTTTGCACCAGAAAGAATTGGCTTCAGAAGGCCATTTTTGCTTGGCGCTGTGTGTGTGTGTGCGCGTGCGCGCACGTGCAGGTTTGCTCAGTAACAAGAGAACGCTGTGTCTTGCACCCAGACCAAAGCTCATGGGTCCTATGTGTTGGGGTTTTCTGTTGCCTCTTAAGAGTAATGTCTCCTTTTCTCTTCTGCCAGCTGGAAGTTCTGACCAACCTTGCAAATGAAACGAACATTTCCACCATCCTGCGCGAGTTCCAGGTACAGCACAGCCAATGAGCAGGAGGCAGATCTTCGCACAGGAGGAAGGGGCTGTACAAACACACCCAGCAAATTAGAAACCCACTTCCTGACCTATTAAACCCATTGGCCCCCAAAACAATGAAGTTTAAAAATAAGCTTTTCTGGAAGTGCATTCTAAAACCCAGTTAAGATGACGTACTTGGATTCACACTGATTTTCATGCTACTGAATCCATGGGACCACCTTATTACCTACTTCTCATTTTAAAAAAATCTGAGAATTACCTTGTCAGATCAAACTAAAGGTCCGTCTTATCTAACATATGATCTCCGGCATCGGCTGGCCAAGTGCCTCGGGAATCTCACAGGCAGCGTGTGATGTGTTATCCAAGCACTGTTTGCCCCCAGCAAATTAGAGGTATGCTGCTCCATAGATTTCATAGATCATAGAGTTGGAAGGAGCCTACAAGGCTATCGAGTCCAACCCCCTGCTCAATGCAGGAAATGGGAGGAGAGGTCTCCCATCCAAGTAATAACCAGGCCTGACCCTGCTTAGCTTTCCACGCTCAGACAAGCTGAGCCAGCGTGAGCCACAAAGCACGGGGGCTCCATTTGACCTATCATGGCTAAATAATTTTTTCAGTTTAAAAGGGTTCTGAATGAGGCCAATAGAAAGAGTCTTGGGGGAAGGCTTTTTTTTTTTACACACTAGGGAAAAGACAGTATAATCTCATTATCTGGGTCGCCTTTGTAAACTTGAGGGAAGAAATGCATCTTATGGGAGGAGAAAAAGCTGACCAGAACATAGGAATTTAAAACAATGTACGGTATTTATTTGTGTAACCCAATCAATATTCCAGACAAACAGTAACTGATAAATAGTAATAAACAGTGATTCTAAAAACCTAACACCATATCTTTGCTTTCAATAATTTCTCTTCCCATTTGCATTCTGCTTCTGATTCTACTCACTAAATAACTTAACTAACTCTGGCCCCTAATTCCTCTCACTGGCCTGGTTCGCATGTAATGACAACCCAGCGAATTGTGGGTTGTTGTTGAATCATGGGCTGTCGTTACATGCGAGAGACAATGATGTGGTGTGCATGTAATGGCAGCCAAGAGTATGGGTTGTTGTTGAATTGGGGGTTGTCATGTGCGAACCCTGCGGTATGGTTTAACTGTGGGTTGTTAACCACAAACAACCCAGGAAGAGAACCCATGGCTTGTTGTTAGGTTGTAAACTTTGGGTTGTTCATGGTTAACAACCCATAGTTAAACCATAGTGCAGGGTTCGCACTTAACGACAACCCACTATTCAACGACAACCTATACTCATCCCATACTCTTGGTTGTCATTACATGCAAACTACATCATTGTCTCTCTATATCCTAACTCAACTCACTCCCTGACCTCTCCCTAACTGTCTCTGTCTTCTTTCTAAGTGACTTGCTCCAACTGACACTTAACTCTACCCACCATTCCATTCTGGCCTTGACGGTCAATCATTCCTCCACTCACTCTTCTCTTACACTCTTCTTCCCACAGACCTACATCCGGAGCATGGATAAAGACTTTGTGGCAGCCACTATCCAGGCCATCGGCCGTTGTGCCACCAATATTGGCAAAGTGCGTGACACCTGCCTCAATGGGCTTGTGCAGCTGCTATCCAACCGGGATGGTGAGAGCCAGATTCCTAGAAGCAAACGTGTGGTACAGCTAGGGGATCAGGGGGCATCAGGCAGATGTGAGCTAGAGGGGGCCTTTGGAAAAATGGGTACTTGTAGGAGCATGGCTAATAGGTGGAGCAGAGGCAACTGAAGCAACCTTGCAGGTCACTTTACGGAGGGGCACCTTCATGGAGAGGGTGGGACTTGCAATACCAAGGGAGTGGGGCCCATGGAGATGGCACAAACTAGGGTTGGCGACCCACCCAATACTTGACTTGTGGTGCGTGAGCTGAGTGCTAGCTGAGGTGCTCGCCGGACTTCCGGATCCCTGGCTCTATGCTGTTTATGTAGAAAACTGCCAAATTTGCGCAAATTTGGCTGTACTTTGCGCAAATTTGGCTGTACTTTGCGCAAATTTGGCCGTTTGCTACTTAAACAACGTAGCGCTGGAACCCAGAAGTCGATTTCCCCAGCTTGGTTCGTGAGAACGCAAGTCAAGCCGGGGAAAAAGTAGGGCGAGCAGAGCTCAGGGGGTCGAGCCTGGTGAGTTTGCTGGACTTCGAACCCCAGTCGAGCTCGATGCACATCCCTAGCTTCCTTGGGCTGGACATGGAGCCCCCGCAAGCCATATTAGGCCCACGGGCCAGTCGTTCTGCACCCCTGCCTAACACTGTTTCCATCTGCCACTCTTACTTAGAGCTGGTTGTGGCCGAGTCTGTGGTCGTCATTAAGAAACTCCTGCAGATGCAACCATCTCAGCACAGCGAGATCATCAAACACATGGCTAAGCTGACCGACAACATCCAGGTGGGGGCATGAGTTGGGGAGGAGGTGGCAGAAGACTTTCTCTCCTGCTTCCTTGTGAGTGGGGAAGGCAGGCCTGGGAGTCTTGGAAATGCAGTGCCCCCTTGTGTGCAGGTCCCCATGGCCCGGGCCAGCATCCTATGGCTGATTGGTGAGTACTGTGAGCATGTGCCCAAGATTGCCCCTGATGTGCTGCGGAAGATGGCCAAATCCTTCACCTGCGAGGAGGACATTGTGAAGCTGCAGGTCATCAATTTGGCAGCCAAGCTCTACCTGACCAACTCCAAGCAGGTAAGGCCCTTTCCATTGGATAATGGTGAGTAGCAGTTTCTATGCTCCATGCAATTTCCAGGGTACCTTGTTTGGTGGGGTACTACTTTTGCACTCAAGGGATTAAAGCAGGGGTGGACAGCTTTGGTGGGTCTGGGGGCCACTTTCCACCCCTAGACCCTCCCCCCCCCGCCCCCAGCAGGCCATACTGGTGCTGCTGCAAAATTTGACAGCAAACCACTACAGATTTAGCTTGAAAACAACCCATTTTTTCTTTTTTTTGCTGCATTGCAGCAGGGGCAATTTCAGCAGGGGGCACAGAAGAGGACAGGGGAGCTGCATGCAGGCTGCATGTTGCCGACCCCTGGGTTAAAGAGAGGTAGATGTATGGCTTTTTCCAGTCAAGTGCCTTGGAAGTGCAGCGCCAAAATGGGCTCCGGCTGTCCTCCCAATTTAGGAGCTGGGAAGTGGGGTGGATATCGTCCCTGCAGCACGGAAAAATTAAGCAACACTGACTGAACAGGCGCATTTCCCCCCATAGGCTAAAGCGTGAAAAGGCGCATGTGGGGGGATTTGCACATTTTCAGGAGTGTGAATTTGCACAAATGCATACAAACAAATTTTCGCAAAAAACACGATTCTGTCAATGAGCAGGCGATGAAACGAAAGGCGTCTGAAAATCTGCAAAATGCAGACAGAATAGATTTTACACAGTCTGTACGTCCCTACCTGGAAGCTTACTCTTAACTCGCCCAAACACATAGTGCCTTTTCTTTTTTTGTTGTTGCCTCTGGCCTAAGACTGGCTTGCCTGACTCTTTACCGCGGTCCGATGGTTTCTTTTGCTGCATGTTCGTTCTCTCTCACAGAGCAAGCTGCTGACCCAGTATGTGCTGAACCTAGCCAAGTACGACCAGAACTACGACATCCGGGATCGCGCCCGCTTTATCCGCCAGCTCATTGTGCCCACCGAGAAGAGCGGCGCCCTCAGCAAGTATGCAAAGAAGCTTTTCCTGGCGCAGAAGCCTGCCCCCATCTTGGAGTCGTCTTTCAAAGGTAGGGGGAGGTGCCACGTGCAAAAGAGACGCAGGGGGCAGTTTCAGGGCAGTGGTGCTGCCTTGAGTCCTGGTTGGGCCCTGTGCTGGATGGATGCTGCTGACCTGTTGTTCTTTCCAGACCGCGATCACTTCCAGCTGGGCTCCCTCTCTCACCTCCTCAATGCCAAAGCTGTGGGCTACCAGGAGCTCCCTGACTGGCCCAATGAGGCTCCAGATCCCTCCGTGCGCAACGTGGAGGTATTGGCTAGTCCTCTTATCCTATCTGTGGTGGAAATGAGGATTCCAAAGACCGGGGTTGCCCTAATCAGTTGTGAAAATACTGGCTTGCGTGCCCAGGGCCTGTTACCTGTCCTGGGCACTTGACCAAGAATCTCCTGCCCTTGCTTAGGGTGACTATCAAGGAACGAGTCCTGGTGACTGTGCCTTCCTTATGGCACTGTGCGTTTGGTACCCAATAGGGATGGGCTCCTCTCTTGTATAGATGTGAATGACTCCTTCCCACCCCCACCTTTCTTTCTCCCCCAGGAAGAGTCCATTGGCCCCGTGGAAAGCCATATTGGGCTGCTGGGCGAACCGATAGAGGTGGCGTTTGTGGGTGCAGTGATGCTTTCCCTCTCCTGTCCTCATGCTGCAATTCCCCCAGTTTTTCTCCTGGCATTGTGTGGCTCGAACTGGCTGGAACTGCAACCTTTCACTGATCTATTGTTCAAGCTGATTTGATAACACTTTTTGATTGACTAAAGAAGTGCTACTATTTAATCAGGCAGTAACTCTCCTTCCTTTTTAAAAACATTATTATGATTAATGCAAAAACTGCAGGTGGCAAGCACTGTCTTATAAGGGGCATTCCCTTTTCTCTCTCACTGGCGGGAATGCCTCTTCTAAGATCATGGTGTACTCACTGGTGGGAATGCTTCTTCTAAGATGATGGTGCTACAACACGTGTCCGCATCATTTAAAAACAGTGTGGTTTTCTCTATAGAACTATTATTTTTACTCACATGCAAATCTAATTGATGTTAAGGAATAAAACGCCTGCAATTAATCAAGTAAAATGTCTTTTATTAGGCGATAATCTTACTGCTAGCTCTGTGCTTTTGCCTTTCTTAATCCGCCCCCTATGTGGGTTTCACACAATGCCGCAGTCTGCAGGAGTGAGAGCCAGTATGGTCAGGTGCTATGGGTACAGTATTAGCCTGTTGGGGGGACTCATGTTCAAGTCCTCACTCAACCATGTAGCTCACTACGGTGGCCTTGGAGGGAGTCTCTGGGTTGGGATAGTCCACGTATGTCACTCGTGAGTGGAGGAAAGATAGGATGCACACACAAGTGGCATGTGTGTGTATGCGCACGTGTGCGCGCATGCACACACACCTCTCTTCCAGCCACCCACCAGAGCAAAAGTTAGATTAGTGGCCATCACTCAGCACACACCTTGCATGCAGAAAGTCCCAGTTCAGTCCCTGCTATTTCCATTTAAAAGGATCAGGTAGCAGGTGATAAGAAAGACCTCTGCCCGAGACCTTGGAGAAACCACTGTCAGTCAGAGTAGATGCATAGTTTGACTTGGCATAAGGCAGCTTTCATTGTTGCGCCAGAACCTGAACAGGCCTTGCTATGCTGGTGCGATTGCTATTCAGATATCCTGCCGTACAGCCATAGGGTCGAAGTGAGATGTGCAGTCTCTGGTAAAGCAGGACACCTACCTTATCTTGGCTCACTCTTCTGAGGGCTGCTCCATGCAAGGCTATGTTCCTCTGCAGATATTGCTTCCATGTCGGACGTTCACACCAAATGCAGCATGCTCAATTAATGCGCAACGAATGCACGTGTATCTATTTCACCTTGCGCATATGTGGCGCGCACTTGCCATCAGTTGCAGCAAAATAGACCCACGATTATGTTCCAGTGTGATACCGCACGCTGATTTGCTTTGTCTCATTGCAGTGTCCCATGCAGAAGTGAGATCTCTGTAGGAAGTCCCTCTAGCGTGCAGTGGACTTCGGTCTGCCCTTTTCTCTCTGGTCCTGCCTTCTTCGCCTAGAGGGGCTCTCGATCCTCCCGCTCACCCCCCTGCAGTGTAATGTGTGCCTCTGGCTATCTTTGCTTTGGCCAGGTCCCGGAATGGACCAAGTGCACCAGCCGCGAGAAGAGGAAGGAGAAAGTGGAGAAGCCGTTCTATTCCGATTCAGAGGGAGAGTCCGGGGCGACAGAATCTGCTGACAGTGGTGAGAGTGGAGTGGAGTAGCTCAGGGTGGAGCACGTGCTTGGCATGCCAAAGACCCAGGGTTCGGTCGCTGGCATCTCCAGTTAAAAGGACTTACTCTGCCTGAGAGACCCAGGAGAGGTGCTGCCAGTCAAGAGTAGACAATCCTACGTTCCACAACTTTTCCTTCGTTCCTGTGCTGCTGATACATTACAACAGCACAGGAGGTTGTTTCTCCAGCCAGTGCAGACTTCTTTCCCAAGCGTTCCCAATACTAGAACCCAGTCGGGTCATCCCACGAAGATGATCAGAGGGAGATTCAGGACAGATGATAGGAAGGACTTCTTCACACAGCGCAGAGTTAAACTTTGCAATTTATTTCCACAAGATATAGTGATGGCCACCAATTTGATACATGGAGGAGAAGGCCATCAGTGGCTACTAGTCCTGATGGCTATATGCTGCCTCCAGTATCAGAGGCAGTCTGCCTATGTACACCAGTTGCTGGGGAACATGGGCAGGAGGGTGCTGTTGCACTCACGTCCTCCTTGTGGGTTTCCCGTGGGCAGCTGGTTGGCCACTGTGTGAACAGAATGCTGGACTAGATGGATCCTTGGTCTGATCCAGCAGGGCTCTTCTTATGTTCTTATGTAAGCTTCTTCCTCAGCCTGGTTTCGGGGTGTTGCCTACCAGTGGGAGTCTGGGTGATCCAGCTCAGGCCAATGACGCCAGCACACAAGAAGTTCGTAATTTCTGACCCGGCCCAGGCTCCTGTGCATGGGTGGCATGATGCATGTGGGTCCCACTTCTAAAGATCAAGGATAGGCCTAGGACTCCTAGGCAATTCAGGACCCAAACTAATGGCAAGTAGTGGCTCTGAATGTTAGCTGGAGGGATTGTGGAACACAAGGAGGTCTGTGATAGTGCTCTGTCACGAGGAGCTGCAGTATCTACCACAGCGATGGGAAGCATGTGGCCCAATATGTTGTTGGACTGCAGCTCCTTCACCACTGGCTGTGGTGGCTAAGGCTGATGGGAGTGGTGGTCCACCAGCATCTGGAGGGTGGACCCTGGTCTAGCAGGATTGTGTGAAGATCTTTCCAGTGACCGCAAGGCCTTTTCTGTGGTGGCACCCCGTTTGCAGAATACAATCCCCAAAGACTTCAGCCTGGCATCCACTCCCATTTAGCCAAAGCTTTTAATTGGTGTTTTTATTTTGCCATTACAACTTTTTGTTTTATCAGTTGTTGTTTTGTATCTTATGATTTCTTTATGTTTTGGTAAGCTCCCTTGTGAATTTTGAAAATTGAAAGGCAGGATATGTAAATATTTTAAATAAAGTACACTACAATAGAAGAGGCACCTGTGGGTGCATGGTAAGCCTGTGGCTCCTCCTCTCTTCCTTTTGGCAGAGCCCGAGACAGTGAGTGGGTCTGAAAGTGAAAGTGGCAGTGAGAGTGGTTCTGATTCTGGCAGTGAAGAAGAGGATGAGGAGGATGAGGAAGAGAGCGAGGACCAGTCGGAAGAGAAGGAGGAGAAGAAAAAGAAGAGAAAGGCGGCTCCAAGGAAAGGATCGCTGGAGAGCGCTGGCAGGTATGGGGCACAGTGGCACATTTTGTCTGCACCAGTTGCAGACAAAAAGAGGCAATTTTAGATAGCCACCTCTAGGGGGTGCTGTACAAAAAAAATTGGGAATGCCACATTATAAACCTGGGACTTGCAACAACATGTTGCAGTATGGAGTGCTTCTGTGCAGGGTGCCTGCCAGCCAGCCAGCCAGCTAACTAAGCTCTTTTTCAGGATACTCTATTCCATTCTCTCCCCACAAATTCTAGTCCTCCATTTCTCTCTCTCTCTTTCTCTCTCTCCAACAGACGCTCAGTGTTCTGTGGCTGTTCAGTACATTCAGTCCTCATTGGGCTGTGTGGGGTCCCTCCCTCCTTTGGATTCTTCCCCCCCCCCTAAAATTTTTTGGTACTTCTGCAAGCCTTTGGGTTCCCTTAAGCTTGCTGACACCTCCCTCTTGTGCGTGGATGGTCTTGTTTTGGCTGCATTAGGATTAGCACCTGGAGGATTAGTTTGCAGTTGGAAATATGCATGTAAATCGCTTAGAGATTTGATTATATTAAGCGGTATATAATAATTATCTTCTAAGGTGTGGTAACGTCGGACTTGTGAGTAGTCCCTGCATCATTATTAATAATTTATTAAGAACCACTTCAGACTGCAGGTGGGAAATACCTGGAGAGCCAGTGTGGTGTAGTGGTTAGAGTGCTGGACTGGGACTCAGGAAATCTGGGTTCTAGTCCCCACGTGGCCATGACGCTCACAGGGTGACTTTGGACCAGTCACTGACTCTCAGCCTAACCCACCTCACAGGGCTGTTGTGAGGATAAAATGGAGAGGAGGAGGAGGAGGATCATGTAAGCCACCTTGGGTTCCTTTCAGGATGAAAAAAGGTAGGATATAAATGTAAGAAGAGACGTGCCAGATTAGCCCAAGGGTCCATCTAATGTCTCCCTATCCAGCTTCTCCACACCATGCATAATTTTGTACATTTCTATCATGTCTCCTCTTAGCTTGCCTTTTTTCTAAGCTAAAGAATCTCAGGTGTTGTAACCTTTCCTCAAAGTGGGGTTGCTCCAGCCCCTTGGTCATTTTAGTTGCCCTTTTCTGACCTTTTTCCAACAGTACAATATCCTTTTTTAAGTGCGGTGACCAGAACCGTACACAGTATTCTAAGTGTGGTCGCACCATAGATTCGTTTAAGGGCAGTATGATATTGGCAGTTTTATTCTCAATTCCTTTCCTAATTATGCCTAACACGGAGCTTGCCTTTTTCACATCAGCCACACACTGGCTCGACATTTTCATTGAGCTGTCCCCCACAACCCCAAGATCTCTTTCTTGATCAGTCACTGCTAGCTCAGATCCCATCAGATTATACTTGAAGTTGGATTTTTTTTGCCCCAACATGCATCATTTTACACTTGCTTATATTGAACTGCATTTGCCGTTTTGATGCCCATTCTCTTAGTTTGGAGAAATCCTTTTGGATCTCCTTGTTTTAAGCACCCTAAATAATTTGGTGTCATCAGCAAACATGGCCACTTCACTGCTCACTCCTAATTCCAGATCATTTATGAATACGGTAAGTTGAAAGGCATTGGTCCCAGTTCAGATCCCTGTGGGACACCACTGAATAAATAAAAATAAATAAATGCCACTTTTGAATACTGTCCCATGTTTTGTTTTTATATTAGCGATTGGGGAAAGAGTTTCTAGCCCAGTCCTCTCCCTGTTGTGCTAATTTTCTGCTTGCAAAGCATTTTTCCGCATAGGGGAATATTCAAAGGGTGATTCCCCTCACTTGCTATCTGAAATGGTACAGTCCGTTCTGCTGCATTCGTAGAGCAGGCCTACCCTACTCCAAAAAAAATGGAGAAGAGGTGAGATCAGTCGGAGAATCTGCCAGCTCCCAAATGGATTGCTGGAGAATTTGGGCCAATGATTTTTCCAGTGTGCATGCTGCGACAGCCCCCATCCGAAGGAAGAAGTGGGAGATGCCAGCGTATCAGCCTAAGCCTTGATCCTCTCCTTCTTTTCTCATAACACTAGCGACGAGGAGGAAAGCAGCAAGAAAAAGCCACCACCGCGGGAAGGGAAAAGGGGCTCGGATTCCTCGTCTGAGGAGGGCAGCCTCTCCGAGAGCAGCTCGTCAGAGTCTGACTCCGGCTCTGAAGCAGAAGAATCCCATTCGGAGAAGGAGGCAAAGAAGAAAAAGATGGTGAGTGGCCAGATGGGTGGCCAGCCGTGGAATCTGTGAGCCCTGCGGTGTCTGTAGGCCTCTCTGCTCTGGTCACGCAGCAGGCCAATGGCCATGCTGGCTAGAGATGGTGGGAGTTGTAATCTGACACATCTGGAGAGCGCCAGGATGGGGAAGGCCGGCCAAGCGGTTCACATTGCTCCGCATGTGTTATTTCGGTCATCTCAGTGACCTGCAAGCTTTTTTTTTTTTTACTTGCTTGTGAAATGGGGGTGGGGACCCTTTGGGCCTCCGGATGCTGTCACTATCTCCAGAGGTGGCTGTAATGATAAAATAGAGGGATGAGGGACAGAGAGCCCCAGGTATGCAGTCCTGATCTCCCTGGAAGAAGGGGAGGATAAAAAGAATGTCTCAGCTTTCAAGTGGTGAGTCATACGAATGCATATGAAGTGTTCCCTGTCTGGCAGAACTGGCCAGAGTAAGGTTTGTCAACACCTCTCCAGATGATGTTGGACTCTTATCTCCCATTAACTCCAGCCAGCATGGCCAATGTTGAGGGATGTTGGCAGTTGTAGTCCAGCAACATGTGGAGGGCCACAGGTTCCCGTGCACTGGTCTGTACTAGTGCAGAAGATAGAGGCCCTTGCTTTCCTAATTTCTCCCCCCCCCTCCTCTGTTCCAGCCTCCCAGCAGCAAACCTGCTCCAAAAGCACCGAAGAAAGGAGCAAAGGAGATCTCCCTGCTTGACCTGGATGACTGTAAGTGTTGCCCATCCAGCCCTCCTCACACATCTCCTGGGCATCCTTTCCTGATGACTTCTTTGCCCCTTTGCCAAGGCCCTCTAGAGCAATTCCATTCAGAGAAACTCTCAGGGGCTGCATTCCAGTGGAGGGTGGCCCCTGGGCCTGAGGTTCTGCACCCCTGCTCTAGCCTGAGGTTCTGCAGCTAGCGCTACAGCTCTTGCCTGTCTGCTGATCAACTGGAGCCTCTTCCTTGCCCGTGTGTGCTGCCCAGGCATCAGCTCTTCTCAATTTGCAGTAGAGACTTGGGCTACCAGCTGGAGCAAATGCCTGGCATTTTTAGAAGCTACTCTTAATGGTGCTTTCTCCATGCATTCTATACTGAGGCTTTGGCAACCTGCAACAGCTGCAATTACAGATGACTGGCACTCGTGGTTTTAGAGCGGGGACGTTGAACTTAGGTGGTGGTGGACACCGCTCAGTGGTAGAGCACGCGCTTGGTATGTAGAAGATCCCAGGTTCAATTCCTGGCATTTCCAGGGAGGTCTGGGGAAGACCCCTGCCTGAAACCCTGGAAAGCAGCTGCCTGTCAAGGTACTGCTGAACTAGATGGATTCAGGCAGGTTCCTATGATGGATAAGATGCATTATAATTATCCATTAGATGGATAAGACTGAGCTAGATGGATTCAGGCAGGTTCCTATGAAAGAATGTTGCTCCACAATGTTATGAGAAGAAATCCCAGTGATCAGGCCGTGGGCCTGGCCTGTTCAGTTGGAGTGCTATTTATTTTCCAAACACTCTATCTCACCTTTCCATTTATATAAATGTTCAGCAGCTATTTGGCATGCCTCCCCAAAGCCCTCCAAATCTGAGCAACCTCACAAATTGTGATGGGCTTGAAAGGGCATGTAACTCAGGGGTAGAGCACCTGCTCTGCATGCAGAAGGACACAGGTTGAGTCCTAGACATAGGATCATAGAGTTGGAAGGGGCCTACACAAGGCCGATCGAGTCCAACCCCCTGCTCAATGCAGGAAACTAGAGGAGGGGTCTCCCATCCAAGTAATAACCAGGCCTGACCCTGCTTAGCTTTCCACGCTCAGACAAGCAGCCAGCGTGAGCCACTGATCTCCAGGTAGGGCTGGGAAAGACCCCAGTCTGAAACCCTGGAGAGCTGCTGCCTGGTCATGTTGGTTGGGGATGATGGGAGTTGCAGTCTACCACATCTGGACGGCACCAGGTTGGAGAAGGCTGGTGTATACAGTGCTGAGCTGGATGGACCAACAGTCTGGTTCAGTGTAAGGAGTTTCCTGTGTTGTGAACATATGCAAACTGGTGCAACCAGCATAATTTTTAAGCTGCATAATTCCAGAGCAGCTGCATGCAAGCATCATACAGGGAGAGCTTGTCTGGGTTTAGACAACATGATAACCCACACACAAGGGCCGAGTATGGGTTGAGTGTGGGTTGTCGTTGAACTGTGGGTGGTTGTTGAATCGTGGGTTGTCGTGCTGTCTGAACAACCCACAGTTCACAACCCAACAACACACCATGGGTTCTCTTCATGGGATGTTCATGGTTAACAAGCCATGGTTTGTTATCTTGGCTGGGTTCAGACAACACGATAACCACAATTCAGCAACAACCCACGATTCAGCAACAACCCACACTCAACGCATACTCAACCTTTGAGTCTGGGTTATCGTGTTGTCTGAACCCAGTCCAGTGTCTTTGCCCCCAGTGTTTACAGCAGAGTTACCCAAACATCAAGTAGCAGCAGTAAACAAATGTTTTTGTGAGTTAAAATGTGGAGGTTGATTTACTTTTTGGGGTGTAAGTGTGAAGTGTGCAGCCAGTTGTAATTAACAATTAAAAACAGAACTAGCACTTGCTTTCGGAGCTTCCGCAAAGTGTTTTCGAAGTTCCTATTTGGCCCCGGGGGGCGGGGGAAGCTGCTTTTGACACCAGTAACAACTTCCCTCTTGAGTCAAATAGCCACTCTGGGACAGGGGAAGGGGGATGCCAGGACAACAGTGTAGGACAGTGTCCTCCAACCTTGGGTCCCCAGATGTTTTTGGCCTACAACTCCCAGCATGCCCCAGCCAGCTGGAGAAAAGAGTTAAACCCACTGCACCCGTGGTCCTGACTGGTGCTATTTAACAAAGAAAAGACATTTTAAATACATGTGCACATTTAATGTATCGACTGGTTTGCTCCTGAGATGTGGCAGAATCACCTCTTTCAAAGGAGGTTGCCTGCTGTGTCTCTGTGAATTGCAGTTCTGGGTGTACCCTTTCTCATTTGGAAGGAAGCCTGCCCTTGCAAGAGATACTGCAAGTGACAACTTCTTGGGGGGGGGGGGGGCGGTCAGTTAGTGTGGGCAACTCTTTGCATTGACTTCAGTTGGATCATTTAACTGCTCCCAGTACAGAGAGACAGCACTTGTATAGCAGCATGCCCAGAACCTAGCGAGGGGCACATTATTTATTCCTTGCTGCATATTAGCGGTGCTCTTCGGTGCCCTGGCACACAGTTTGAGAATGACTGTTTATATGGGCTCACTGTGGAACATATGATCTGTCCATGGTGCTGGAGTGCTATGCTTGCTTTTTTGGGTGGCCAATGTCACTCTAAGCCAGCCTTCCCCAACCCAGCACCCTCCAGAGGTGCTGGGCTACAGCTCTCATCATCCCCAGTGGCTGTGGATGATGGGAATTGTAGTCCAGCATGTCTGGAGGGCACCAGGTTGGGAAGGCTGCTCCAGGCTGTTTTCTTTTCCATCTTGCCTGGTCCTGTTCTCCCCACCTGCCCCACCACCATTGTAAAAGGTCAAGATCTAGAAGTTTAGTAATGCACTGTTTCCTGCTTCTCTGCCCCACAGTCACGCCCCCTCCCCCACAGCCAGTTGCCTCCAGCCCCATAGTCTCCACCAGCCTCGTGACCGACCTTGAGGGGCTCACGTTGACCGACACTTCTCTAGCTGCTGCTGTAAGTGACTTCCATTTCTGGTTGTTTGTTTATTGCCTTCATAGCCCACTTTTCCAAGGAGCTGCAAGCAGCATGCATGGTTCTCCTCCTCATTTTATCTTCACAACAACCCTGTGAGGTAGATTAGGGTAATAGGTGGGTGGCAACGTTGCCCATTGGGCTTCAGGGCTGAGTGGGGATTTGATCTTGGATCTCCCCAAACCCAGTCTAACACTCTAACCACTACACCACAATGCCCCTCTGTTGTTGAAATGGCCTTATGATATTTTCTTAGGACCCGTGACCTGATAACTCTGTGCCTGGTGAATGCTAAGAAGCCTTATGTGGAAGAAGGGGGGGCTGGCTGGCCCGCCACACCCCCACCCTTTCCTACCCCAAAGGAACCAAGACCCCCAGAGATCTCAAGGTACCAGATTGCCAGCCTCAGCTGTCTGCAATCCTACTTGAATCTCTGTTCAGGGACTCGCCTTTAATTCTGTAACCTGGATTTAGATACTGAAGCCACAGAGCAACTACAAAACCCATGTGGGGTAAAACCAAAACAAGGTTTATTCTGGTAGCATTTTACGACAAGATTAGGGAAATGAGGGAAGCACACAAAATAGAGAGAGACACTTTGGTACACAGAAATAGAGCTGCAAAATAACAAAACCTGATTCTTAATATCTCTCAGGCACACACCTCTGTTACCTGAGGGTCAGTCCTCTTCCAGGGTTAGATCCAGCACAGCCCTGCCGCCCGGGAGGAACTATTCCATCTACCCGAAGGTCCGAGATGGGTAGCCCTCCACAGGGCCTGCCTTCACCAGAGTCCTCATTCAGCTAATTTCACCAGGAGCTACCTGGGGTCGGTTCCAGAGGCCTCCCGAAGGCTCGGGCCTCTCCTTGGCTTGCCGCCATTGCTCCTACAACCGGCAGCCACGTGATCCAAGACAGACAAAGACACAAAGGCTACACTTTGGGAATATAGCTCTTCCCCCCCTCCCCTCCTCCTTCCTGTAGCTTTGCTGCTTCTCGGCCAATCATGACGCACTTCACCTGGCCAGGCAGGGAGGGGAACTCATGACATTTGCACTTGAAAGCTTTTAGCCTGGACTTCCAGGCGCCATCCATTCTAGAGGAACTATGCACACCCCACCCCGCCTCCAGCCGGTTCACACATGAGGTGTGTGTGAGTGTGCGTGTGGGAAACCCCAAAGGCTCCTTCACACGCTCCCTTTTTAAAAAAAATGAAACCTGAGAGGTCAACCCTCGCATTTCATTTTAAACTAACTTAAAAGAAAAAGCCCTTGCTAGCCTTCTACCACTAGCACACCTCTTCTCCTTCACACACACACACAAAAACAGAACAACACAAAAAAGCATCAAAACATCAAACACATTAACTACAATCTTAAACATCTTAAAGCTTAACGCTTTAAATCTTAAATCTTAAAGCTCCTTAAACATCAAAACAGCAAAACAACAATCAATAACCATCAATCAGAAGTTTACATGTTTGCATTACATCAGTTTTGCATACACAAGAAACATCATATACAATTCAATTGGGAACCCCAACCCTTCTGTTGCCTGTCTGGCACTCTGTCTAAAAAAAAAACTTTTTTGGGTTGCTAT
>CM037888.1:12929788-13029788 GCA_021292165.1 Shinisaurus crocodilurus | reverse complement strand
GTCGGTCTGTTAGCCTTCTGAGCTGCAAGCTGAATAATATGCATTATTTCTTAAGCACCTAAACAGGAGAACAAAGTACAAGCATTTGAAAGTAAGTAAGAGAGCCAGTGTGGCGTAGTGGTGAGAGTGTTGGACTGGGACTTGGGAGATCTGGGTTCTAGTCCCCGCTTGGGCATGAAACTCACTGGGTGACTTTGGGCCAGTCACTGACTCTCAGCCTAACCTACCTCACAGAGTTGTTGTGAGGATAAAATGGAGAGGAGAAGGAGGATTATGTAAGCCGCCTTGGGTTCCTTGCAGGAAAAAAGGCAGGGTATAAATATAATAAAATAAATAAATAAATAAGAATCTAAAACAAATACAAGAGAAAGGAAGCCAGTAGGAAGAGAAAAATGGGAGAAACATTGCCACATTTGTGGGCAAGAAAGATAAGATGAGTTGCAAAGGATAGGATAGATATGTGGATCTTAAAAAGTATCCCATGCCTCTGGGTGTGGTGAATTCTTGATAAAGCCGAGCTGTTCCCTGGCTGAGGGCTGCATGTAGCTCACTTGGTCTGGTCTGGTCTGTTTCTCCTTCCAGCACACATACCCGCCAGTTCTATGTATCCATCCAGCCCCCTGTGGGGGAACTCATGGCTCCCATAGTTCATGAGCGAGAACGAGTTCAAGAAGGAGCAAGGTAAGTGCTCAAGGGGGAAGCGTGATTCCACCGTCTTCTCCCCCTGCCCCATAGCTGTTATAGGGACGGAGGGCAAATTTTGACAGCTAGCGCCAAAACCAGGGCCTGGCCAAGGAAACAGAATCTCACAGCCCTTCTCCTGTGTTGCTACAGGGCAGGGGTCTCACACTGCCCTTAGAACAGAAGCAAAACTATATTAGACAGAGAAGAACCACCTTCACTCATTCGGGCTTTACCTCCCTCCTGTCAACCGCCCCCCCCCCCCAGACGGCTTCTATGAGGCCCTCAGAAAAAAAGCTACTTGACCAACGTCCTTAAATAGTAGTAGCTTTGCCCCTTCCCTGTTCAGGGTGAAGAGACTGGACTGAGCCCCCTCCCACACTGAGGCCGCAGTCCAAGACTTACCTGGCAGCAAGCCCCGCTGAGCACTGTCAGAATTTACTTCTGAGTAAATCGTATAGGATTGCCCTGCACGTTCTGCCTGCAGGCCCTGCAGCTCTTTTGCAAGAGCGGCCTGGCTCTGCCTGCAGTGTTGGCCCTCAGTTGGCCCACAGCCTGGCTCAGTACCCTCCTGCAGTTTCTCGTGAATTTGCTCTGGGTGTCGCCTCCTGTCACTGGCCAGCGAGAGAGAAAATGGGGGAGAGGCCCTCGCGAGAAGGACATTCCCTCAAGATACCCACCTTGTATCCCTCCCGGGCTGGCCATGGCTGTGGGGGGAGCACCCCGGGCTGTGCCGTGCCGGCAGCTGACGCTAACCATGTGTTTTGTTCTCCTCCGCTGCCTTGTGCATTCTCGCTTTTTGTTTTCTTTAGAGCAACTGTTAAGGATGGGTGTGGGTAAGTGCCAGCACAGGTAGCTACTTCCTGCGGATGCTGCAGCTGTCTGCTCTTTCTAGCCATAGTGCTAGCGCTGCTTCCACTGAGTGGTGTCTCTCCTCTTCTAGCCATAGAAATAGCACTGCTTCTGCCCTGGGGGTTCCTCCCTGCTCCCCCTTTCCTAGCCACAGAGCCACCAGCACTGCTTTCACTTCAGGCATACACATCCCTCCTCCTCTTCCTTCTCCTCCTCTTCGTCCTCCTCCTCTCTCGTAACCCTAGCACTAGTGCTGCTGCTTCCATCATAGGTACACCTCGTTTCTCCTGCTGCTCTCCTGATCCCTCCCTTCTCCTTCTCCCCTGATTAATAGACCACAGACAAAGTAATGCAAGAGGCTAGGAAGATATATGAGCCAAAACAGACAGGTAAATCTGTATCTAGCAGCTACGGCTTGTCTTCATTTTTCCCCCCTAGGCGCAGGGCCCCTGATCTGGATTACTGTGGGGATTAGGGGGCTTTTAAGATCTGGATTGAGCCCCCTGCACCTACTCTAGTGTAAAAATGTGAGGGGGCAGGGACGGGGGACGAGAAGAGATGTAGTTGCTAGATATGGATTTAAAGTAATGTTGGTTTAGGCCCAAAACCTTTCTGGATTTGTAGTGGAAGAAAGGATCACCTGGCGGCAGGGTTGGCCAGCAGGCTTATATAGCTACTCTCTCAGCCACCTGAGCAAGTGAGAATTGGCTTCTGGCAACTGGTATAGAAAACGTTTTGTAAACTTGAAGAGAGTTGTTGGGGTTCGTCCCACTCCCACCCCTCTTCCTGTGCTATTCATGTGTCAAAAAAATACTGCCATAGGTAAATATGGGCAAAATGGCTAGCAAAAATTTTAGGAGGCTAGCAACTCTTGGAAGACTTCTATTTTCAAGGCTGACTAGAATGTTCCAAATTCCTACCCATTAACTTTTAAGGAAGCTACCATCAAATGTCAGGTGTCCGTTAATATTATAAAGACATATTGCATTAAGGTTAATTCATATTAATGTTAATTAACAAATTGATTGATATGTTTTAATTCCTGGTTTCCAATATACTATTTCAAGGCATGGAGCGCCTGGGTGGGTTTTTTTTGGGGGGGGGGGGTTAAGCCTCGCTTACCAAGCAAGCTTCATGGGAATGAATTGGACAGATTCCAGCAGAAGATGGTATAGCTGAGAGATGTCAGTGCTGTACTGGCCCAGGTCTAAGTTTCCAAATCTTAGGAGGCAAGGTTGTTTCCTGTGTCTCATTGGAAGGAGATCTTTGGTCGGTGTAGCTTCTTCCATTGTTGTGATACTCAGAAAAGTGTAATCTCTGATAGCAGGAGAAGCTACACAAGCCAGCATTGGAGCCATTTTTGGGGTCACAAGGGGGCAGCCCCCCCAAAGTGTTGCCACTCCTTTTTTACTGGAGCAACATCAAGAGCCACATGGTGCCCATGGGTTGTTTCTCAGCACCCAAGATGAGACTGTCTGGGTGCGAACACATGGACCCAGTTTGCATGTCACAGTGGCAAATCACAGGTTAACCGCTGGGTTGCTTGGCACCTAAACAACCGATCAGAGGGGTTTCTTTGCAGAAAGTGGGTGCAGCTCGTACAGGGCACACATCCCCGCAAATGATGGGTTAAATAACCTACGATTAGCTGTGACATGCAAACTGGCCCATCATAGAGCTTTACAGAAGACAGTTTTGAAAGCAGCAACTCGGATGATCCCATCTTAGGCTGCGCACTCTTGCAGGCATTTATTATGACAGTGCTGAGAATGTGCCCATGGGTGATGGGTTTGGGTTAGGCTTAGTAAAGCCTGGTTCCCTGTGCATGTCCAGGAGCCTGGAACTAGCCTAGATTGGGCAGAAAAAGTGAGTGCCTCCATGAAGGGTTAGAGTTAAGCTTCAGGTTAGGGTTAGGAATACCTGAGTTTCTGTGCATGTCCCTGGAACTAGCCTAGATTGGGCAGACAGAGCGAACAGTCAAAGAGAAGAATGTCAGAGATGCCTTTTGGGATGCTGTCTGGATGTGGATGAATGTTACCTGCATCTCAGGGTGAAGGTTAAGCTTCAGGTTAGGGTTAGTGTTAGGAAAACCTGAGTCCCTGTGCATGTCAAGGGACCTGGAACAAGCCTAGATTGGGCAGACAGAGCGAGCAGTCAACAGGAACTTGACCAGTGATGCCTTTCGGGATGCTGTCTTGAGTGTAGGTGGATTTTACCTGCATGGTATACGTAGGGTTAAGCATCAGGTGAGGGTTATGGAAATCTGGGTCCCTGTGCTTGTCCAGGGGCGTGGAATTAGCCTAGATTTGGCAGACAGAGCGAGCGGTCAAGGAGAACTTCATCAGTGAGGCCTTTTGGGATACTATCTGGATATATATCAATGTTAGCTGCCTGTTAGGATGATTGGGGTTAGGAAAACCTGGGTCCCTGTGCATGTCCAGGGGCCTGGAGCTAGCCTAGATTGGGCAGACACAGTGAGCGGACCACAAGAATGATCTCAAAGAGGCCTTTTTTGGATGCTGTCTGAATGTAGATGAATGTTACCTGCGTGTTAGGGTTAAGCTTCTGGTTAGGGAAACCTGGGTCCCTGTGCTTGTCCAGGGGCATGGAATTAGCCTAGATTGGGCAGACAGAGTGAGCGGTCAAGGAGAACATCAGTGAGGCCTTTTGCGACGCTGTCTGGGTGTAGGTGGATTTTACCCATGTGTCAGCATTAGGGCTAAGCTTCTGGTTAGGGTTAGGAAAACCTGGGTCCTTGTGCATGTGTGTGGTCCTGGCAATGGCCTAGATTGAGCAAACAGAGCGAGCAGTCAATGAGAACTATGTCAGAGATGCTTTTGGCATTCTGTGTGGATGTAGATGGATTTTGCCTGCATGCTGTGGTTAGGAATAGTTTGGGGGGGGGGGGTTAGGAATAGATTTTTATTATAAATAAATCATACTACTAAAAACAATATTATTTACAACCCACCGTGAAAACGTGTTACAAATTCGCCACCAAAATTTCAAGATTTTCTAACTAATACAGTTATAGATCTACACTAACTTAAACTAATACAGTCACTTAATTCCTTCTGTATGTAAAGCTGCTGTTAAAGGCACAAGAGCAGGCCAGTTCTTTTTCCTGGTGAGTTGGCAACCCAGTTCCCAGCACTGCCAGTGCTAACAACAACCTTAAAACCAGTAAGAATCAGCTTCACTTTAAAGAGGTTTCAGAGTTTATTTGGGGGGGGGGGCTTGGAGTTTACACCCCCTTCAGTCAGAATCTTATCCTGAGGAGTGCATGTCAATTACTGTGGCCCACAGTGAAATAGTGGGTCTAGGAAACAGCCCAACAGTGTGAAGGACATGCAAATAAATTTAAAATGAGGTTTTGGTTATATGCATGTTTATAACATGCATATAACAAAACCTCCCCCCAGAGACACACATTTATTTTATTTATTTCCTATATTTATCAATCGCCCATCTGGCCGGTCACCCAGCCATCCTGGGCGATGTACAACCAAAACAACACAGTAAAACAATACGATAATTAAAACAGTATAAAAAAATTCTTTTAAAATCCTAACCCATCCCATATTCCCACCTGAACAGCCATGTTTTTAATGCACGGTGGAAGCTCATCACGGAGGGGGCATGGCGAAGGTCACTAGGGAGGAAGTTCCATAATGTGGGGGCCGCCACAGAGAAGGCCCTCTTCCTAGTCCCCACCAGCCTGGCTGCTCTATTTACATAGATATATCTCTCTGGCAAACTTGCCCCCAACATCACCTCCCTCCTCCTCCTGAACTTACCAAAGAAAAAAGCCTGCTCTGAAGAGAGAAGTGGAGAAGCCTCACAGCCAGGTGCCAGGGAATGATCTGCCCTTGCACAGGAGTAACACCCATAGAGGAGTAACACCCATAGAGTGTTTACATCAGAGTAGCCCCCATGCAAAACACAGCTCCCATCCATCAAGCTCTCTCGCTCTCTCACGCACACACACAAATATATATATGGTGGGGGGAAATGCAACATATAAAAATGTTGTGATATAACTGCTCTGAAAAAATCCAGGATATAGTGGCAGAAATAGCATGAGGAGGTCGGTTTGGGGTGTTGGTAAAAATCTGTAGGGTAGATCTCCCCCAGCTTGACAAGTTAAATTAGCATAACATTAAGAGTTGAGCTGCTGCAGAGGTTCCCTAATGGCTCAATAGAAAGCCTTTACAGATGCAAAAGAGTTATTGGCTCCCAATGTGGGCTGCAGGAATTTTGGCTGGAGCCTCCAAGCCAAGCAGGGAGGAGCGCTTGAGGAGCTGATGAGAGGGAGCGGTCAACAAGAACTTAGATCAGTGATGCCTTTTGGAATGCTGTCTGGGTTTAGGTGGATTTCACCTGTGTGTATGGGTTAGGTTTAAGGTTCGGGTTCAGAAAACCGGTTTCTTGTGCATGTCCAGGGGCCTGGAGCTAGCCTAGATTGGGCAGAGGCTGTGAGCGGACCACAAGAATGTTCTCAGAGATGCCTTTTGGGATGCTGTCTGAATGTAGATGAATGTTACCTGTGTGTTAGGGTTAGGGTTAAGCTTCAGGGGCCATTAGGTCTGGGAAAATCCTGGTTCCTTCTGTATGTCTAGGGGCCTGGAGCTAACCTAGTTTGGGCAGACAGAGTGAGCGGTCAGCAAGAACTTGATCAGTGATGCCATTTGGGATGCTGTCTTGGTGTAGGTGGATTTTACTTGCATATTGGGGTTAAGGCTAGGGTTGGGAAAACCTGGTTCCCTGTGCATGTCCAGAGGCCTGGAACTCTCCTAGATTGAGCAAACGAGGTGAGTGGTCAACAAGAACTATGTCAGAGATGCCTTTTTGACATGATGTCTGGATGTAGGTTGAAGTTAACCTACGTGGAAGGGTGAGGGTTAAGCTTTAGGGTCCGGTTAGGGTTAGGAAAACCTGTTTCCCTGTGCATGTCCAGGGGCGTGAAGCTAGCCTATTCTGGGCAGATAAGGTGAGCGGTCAAGAAGAACTATGTCAGAGATGCCTTTTGGCATGCTGTTTGGATGGAGGCAAAATTTACCTGCGTGTAAGGGTTTGGGTTAAACTTTGGGTTAAGATTAAGCTTCATGTTAGGGTTAGGAAAACATAGGTGTTTGTGCATGTCCAGGAGCCTGGAACTAGCCTAGATTGGGCAGACAGAGCAAGCGGCCATAAAGAACGCCATGAGTGCTGCCTCTTGACACTTAGAGGGATTTTATCTGTGTCTTCGGATTAGGGTTACGCCTCAGGTTAGGGTTAGTAAAGCCTGGATCCCTGTGCATGTCCTTTTGCCTGAAACTAGCCTAGACAGCGCAAACAGAGAGAGCAGTCAATGACAACTATGTCAGAGATGCCTTTTGGGATGCTCTCTGGATGCAGATGGATGTTACCTGCCAGTTAGAGTTAGGAGTAAGCTTCAGATTAGGGTTAGGAAAACCTCGGTCCCTGTGCATGTCCAAGGGCCTGGAACTAGCCTAGACTGGGCAGACAGAGCAAGCAGTCAACAAGAACAATGTCAGAGATGCCTTATGGTATTCTGTGTGGATGTAGATGGATGTTACCTGCGTGTCAGTGTTAAGGTTAAGCTTCAGGTTAGGGCTAGGGAAATCTAGAGTGTGTGCTTTGCATGCATAAGGTCCAAAGTTCTCTCCCCTACATATCCAGGTAGGGCTGGGAAAACTCTACCTGCCTGAAAACCTGGAGAACTGCTGCCAGTCAGTGTTGTCAATACTGGGCTAGATGAACAAATGGTCTGACCTGGTATAAGGCAGCTTCCTATGTTCCTAATTTAGGGTGCAAAGAGATCTTGGGCCCGTGTTGGAGCAACAGGTGGGCATCAGGCGCCATTGCAATGCGAAGGTTTTGCAGGGCTGGCCCCGTCACTAGGCAGAGTGAGGCAGCCACCTCAGGCAGCGGATGCCTGGAGGCAGGAACTAGCATTGGGAGGACTGAGCTGAGTGTGCCACTCGGCCTGCTCTGCATCCCCTGAGCTAGCCTTGTTGACCTCAGGGGCGGTGGAGCATGCTGTCTTGTCGCCAGTGTGATAGGAAGATTCAATTGCCAGTCCAATTGGCTTCTGCCTTCTGTACATGAACTGGGGAGCGGGCACCACCTTGGGCAGCAAAAAAGGCCTTTGGCTGGCCCTGGGGTTTTGGTGTTAAAGCAAGGGGAAAGGCACTAATTCTTCCAGCTTCTTTCCCTTCTTACAGACCCCCACGTTTTCTGTCTCTGCCTACCTTCACAGTAGAGTTGCACGTATTTTGCATGCTGCTCCTGAGCCACAACAGATGCCAGCAGATTTCCGGGGTGGATGGGAGGTGGACCTGCTCCCGAGCCCCTTACCGTACCTTCCCCTTGATTTTCCCTCCTCCTCCTTTGACCTCGGCAGAGCACTTGGCGTTCCATGGGCTGCTTCTTGAACACCAAACTTTCTGCATGGTCCAGCGGGGGCAGCCTTTTGGCATGTTGAACCCGTAGCATCTTCCAAGCACCAGCCCCTGTAATACACCCAAGGTGCACTCCACTTTTCTGCAAGAAAAAGGCTTGGTGGATAATTTACCCAAAGCCTACATGCTTGAGATGGCCAGTCATAGGGCCAGTAGAAATATAATCCCAGAGGGGGTGGGATGATGGTAGGCATGTTTTTAAAATGTTCCTGGCTTATGAGTGTCCCCTCCTTTTAAAGGTTTTAAAACATGACTCCACTCCCTTGCACGCAAGGCACTTTCATTCAGCAATAGTTTGCTTATGCAGATGTCCTTACGGCCTGCATCAATCCCATTGTATCTACAATGGGGACCCATCTGTATATAAGATAGCAGGGGGTCAAACTGGAATTGCCCTGCTCTCCCCACCGAGTTGTGGGGTTGCTCCCTTTGTGGCTCTCTGCCCCTATAATCCATTTGTGAGGTCACTGCCTATGCCCTATGAGGTAAATTGGCATAAAATAGGTATCGTGGAATGTTACTCTTGGGCTATATCACGAAACTAAGGGTCAGTTTAGACCAGGGATAGGTAACCCAATACCATCCAGATGTTTTGGACTACAACATCCCTAGTTCCTGACCATCAGCCATGTTGGCTGCAGCTGATGGGAACTGCAGTCCAAAACACCCAAAGGGGCACCAGCTTACCTGCTCCTGGTTTAGACACTCAGCAGAATAAACTTGTAAATCTTTTCCTGGAATGTCCTGCTTAAGGCTGCAGATGAGGCATTGCATGTTTGAATGTTCATCCATATTAAAGACTCCCCCCCCCCTGCATGTAGAAAGCATGTGTGTCAGGGAGAAGGGTTCAGCCTAGCCTTCTTCCTGACATTTTACTTTTCTACGTGTGGGGAGGTTTTTTCTTCTTCGTTTGGAAGCGTTCAAAAATGCAAACACACATGCACACAGCTGCAGTCTGAAGTGGTTCAGCCCCGGAAAGGTTTTCTCTCTCGGTTCTGCCCTAAGAGTCAGCTTTCAAATCCCAGATCAGGGTTGTTGAGTTCAATCCTGATTCTAATTAAGATCAGCAAACAGCTAGCTGCAAGTGTAGATGATGATAACCCATGTCCAGTCAGAAAGCTTTTCTGTCCTATCCCTCCTATTCTCAGAGGACTGGGAGACTTGGGCAAAATTCAGGATTGGGGCCAGCCTTATTGTTAGGCAAGTGCAGATGGCTACATATACCCACAAGGGAGAAGACTAACACTGCTGCCATGATGTACCTGTTCCTGGCGGCTGCCTACTCTGCTGTCTCTATCACATTTACCGTATTTTTCGCTCCATAAGATGCACCCGACCATAAGACGCACTTAAGATTTTAAAAGAAGAAAAAAAATATTCTCCTTTCCCCCCGCCCCGGCGACACGCCGGCCTCTTCCCGGCTCCCCCACGCCTACCCTGAGCTGCTGCCGAATCAGCTGTTCAGCGGGGAAATCGGCTGTTAAGTGGCCACATAGGGGGGAATCAGCTGAGAGGCGGGGGCTTGCCCCGCTCCGCCCAGAAGCCCTCCGCTGTTACTCCGGACCGGTTGGAGGCGCACAGAGGGAGGTATGTTAAATATATATATATATATATATATATATACAATATTCGCTCCATAAGATGCACAGACATTTCCCCCTATTTGGGGGGGGTGGGGAGTGCATCTTATGGAGCGAAAAATACGGCATTTGTTTTATATCGCAAATCTGCATGTGCTCAAAATGGCAGCAGCTTGTATGTTTTATTTCAAACGATTTATATGCTGCTTTCCCACTTAAAGCAGCGCCTGAAACGACACACCCCAAAATCTCCAATGGAAATGATTAGAACTACAACACAATAAAAACTACAAAGGCATTTTAAAGCATGTTAGTACACATAGGGAAGCAGAGAAAGGCAGCCACGGGCACAGCAGCATCTATGCTGGCCCCGATCAGCACCACGTGGGAAAACAGTGTCTAAGGCACCTTGTGGCCCGCCAGATATTTGGGCCTAAAACTCCCATCAGCCCTAGCCAGCATAGCCAACAGTGAAGGATCATGGGAGTTGTAGGCCAAAACCTCTGGAGGGTCACAAGTGGCCCATTCCTGGTCTAAGGTCACCCCCTGGACACATCCACCATCTGATTGTTAATCCTTGGGACTGTGATTGCCTTAGCCATTGTGGGCTGCAACCTTTTCCCTTGAGGGATGGTCAAGAAATCTATAGGAAAGAATTGCCCAGGCACATTTGCACAGCTGGGAAAGTTTTAGTCTCCAAATCTCAGGAAACGGGTGTTTTAACAAAGACACAGAAGCAGAGGAGGCCAAAATAAAGAATATTTCAAATCCTTATGCTGCCAGTATCGAATGTTTAGGGTAGCCTTCTCCAACCGGTTGCCCTCCAGATATGTTGGACTACAACTCCCACCACCCCCAGCCAGCATTAGCCATGCTGGCTGGGATGGTGGGAAGTGTAGTCCAACACATGTGAAGGGAACCTAGTTGGAGAAGGTTGGTTTAGGGCCTGGGAATTGCAGCCTTTCATGTAAAGACCAAAGTGGGAGCTGGCGAGAAGCCATACATAGCGGAATTCTCCCATTCTGGGATGGCTTGCATCTCAGACAGCAGGGGAATTGCCCTTTCCTCTTCTAAAACCTTTTCTCCCAAGCTATATGCTGTCCTTTCCCACAAGAACTGTCTCTGCCCACATGACTGTTGATTCCCCCACACCTTCTGTCCTCCAGGGAAGCTAACAGGGATGAGTGAGATCACGGAGAAGCTGACGTTACCGGACAAATGCCAGAGTGACCATGTGATTGTGCAGCAAGTGACAGCCGCAGCGAATGTTAGCCGTGTGCCCTGTGGTTCAGACAAGGAATACCGGTGAGGAGACAGCTGCTGTATGCCATTGCCAAATCTACTTCTCTTGACCGCAACTTTGCTTTCTTGGCTCACTGGCATTCCCCTCTTTAGGGGAAAAGCTTGACGCCTCACCACTCTGCTGCTAGCTATGTTCTATCACCTCTGATGCACACAAATTTCCATCTGCCGTTTCAAACTGTGTTGGAGCAAAGGGAATGGATGCTGCATACAGGCTACCCATAGCCACTGAGAGCCAGTGTGGCATAGTGGTTAGAGCAGTGTTCTCCAACCTTGGGTCCCCAGATGTTTTTGGCCTACAGCTCCCAGAATCCCTTGCCATTAGCCATGTTGGCTGGGTATGCTGGGAGCTGTAGGCCAGCAACATCTGGGGACCCAAGGTTGGGGAGCCCTGGTCTAGACAGTTAAGTTCCCTTGAGAGAGAATGTGGGTGACTCTTATTTACTTCTTCCTGAGACACACAACCCTCTCTAGGGACTTTTAACTCTTTTGCCCTAACACATTCTGCTTCTCTAAGGCTCATTCTCCCTCGCTAGTTCTTACCTCTCTGTGTAGATCTATACACACTGTCCAGGTTCTGGGTTGGTTTAATCCTTTTTTAAAAGTTGCTTCTCCTTGTTGGAAACTAAAGGCCAAACTACATGTGACGTGGGAGCTCCATGATCAGATCTGCAATATCCTTTTGTTGCTGTTGTTGTGAACCTTTAAAAGTAGACAGAGTGATGGGGGGAGGGATGCAAATTGGCTTGGGTAGTGGTGCAGGGGGAGGGATGCTATTTTCCCAGTCAAAGTCCATCCCAAAGCTGCTATTGGCCTCAGTCGGGGTGGGGTAAAGTTAGGTATCTGTATCATCCCTTTAATATGGGTGGTTTGGGAAGAATGGGTAGGGGGAAATGTTACCCCCAGTTCTCATGGGTGTAAAAAGCCCAATAAGAATGCAAACATGCCAATGGGGGGGGGGGTCTCAATCCAGCTGCTGCACAGCTATAGGCGAGGTTGAAGTGTATAGTGGGGTTGGATCAGGTTAAAGGGCTTTTATTGGCTGCATTTCTCTCCTGTCTTTTCTCCGAAGGGCTCAGGGGTGGCACACATGGTCCTTCTCTCCCCTTCCTGTTATATCCTCACAACAACCCTGTGAGGTTAGGCTAAGAGAATGTTAGCCAAAGGTCATCCGGTGAGGTTTGTGGCTGAGTGGGGATTTTAGCCTGGGTCTATTGCCTGTCCTGGTCCCATGCTCTAGCCCTGGGGTCTCCAATGCAGTGCCCGCGAGCATCAGTGTGCCTGCATATACCCCTTTTGGTGCCCACCAGGCTCCTGGTTTTTATTTTATTTCTTAAGATTTTTTAAAATGATTTTTTTTTTTTAAAGCTGGGACACTAGCATACTACAAAGCAAAGTGCTGTCCTCCAGTGCCATCTTTATTTGGGTTCAAAAGTCTGGGTTTGTTGTTGTTGTTGTTGTTTTGGAGTGCAGACCCCCAACTCTGCCTTGTACTTAGGTTCTTTGGCAGGTTACTTTTCTTTCAGGCTCACCAGTTTGCCTTCTGGGAAATGAGCATTTTGTGACTGGCCATAATAGCCATTTTATGGATGGGCAAGCCTGCCCCCATGGCTGCCATTTTGTGAGAGCACCCACAACACTCAAGATTCCAAATGTGCCCACCGAACACAAAAAGCTGGGGAACCCCTGCTCTAATCACTGCACCAAACTAACGTTTGCAGTCACCTCTTTTGTTGGGCTGTTTCCTCTGGACAGGTTTGCCGCTAAGACAGTTAGCAGTGGAAGCCTCATCCTCATGACACTGGAGAAGAAGACGGGCAACATGGCACACCTGACCATCAATAGCGAGAAGATGCTGATTGGCACCATGCTGGTGAAGGACATAATCCAATCCTTGACACAGTGACCAGATGGCTTCTCTGTCTCTCGTCGCACCCATTTCAGACATCCAACCCTCCTTCCTTCTCGACTTGGCCACCTGTCTCTCTGCACCCAGCTTGCCTTGCTGTGTCTCCCTGTCCCTACATAAAAGTACAGGTTGAGTCTGAGGTAGAGGGACAGACAGGAAAACACTTGCGGTAGAAAATGGGGCACAGCCTCCCACATAAATAAAAGAAGTTAGCTCAGCAGCAAATAGAGCAGGGGTGGCCCACTTGTGGCTGTCCAGATGTTTTGGTCTACAGCTTCCAACAGCCCTAGCCAGCACAGGCAACGACGAGGAGTTGTAGGCCTAAGCTGGAGGTCCACAAGTGGCCCAACCTTGACGTAGAGGGTGTTTGAGGTGCTGAAGATCCCTGTGTGACTCTGGCATCCTTGTTGTGCAGTGGGTCCCCCCCTCCCCTAGTTTTTCTGTTCTGTGGCTCTATTTATTATGAGCGGAGACCATTCAATAAAAATTCTTCCTGGAATTAGCTTCTTCTGTTTGCTGGTTCTTCTGTACGGTGGCAAAAATTCTGTATGAGAATGAAACTGGAGCAAGTTCTGTTGTGTCCCTTCTCACCCCACCCCGCCCATGTCTCATCCATCGTATATCAGAAGGGCAAGGAAACACCTTCCCATGAGCCCTAAGATTTCTGCCTGATCTGATGCCTGGCTGCCTTATCCCATCGTTTTAAAATGGTGTGTGTGTGTGTGTGTATGTGTGTGTGTGTGTGTGTGTGTGTGTGTGTGTGTATATATATATATATATATATAAATGTGTGTCTGTATGTGTGTCTTTACACATACACGCACATGCACATACACACAGCAATATAGATAGATAGACACACAGATATACACACGTGAATATAATATTGATATTTCTGCAGACTTATCTACCTGGATCTACATGTTGCTGTCACATTTTCCCATATCTCCCTCTCCCTACCCCCCAGAAAGGATGAGAGTTTTTAAATTCTACCAAATATAAAATAATGGAAAAAGAAAATGAGACTGAATTCTCATTCCTATACTTATTGTTCCTTCAGGACAGTAGACTGCACTCAGGAACTTGAGTTGCAGCTGAGTAGGTCTATTCCTCCCTCCCCTATCCAAGGCCTGCTCATTTTCCATGTTCAGTCTCTAGGCAGCTGAGTCTCCTAGCATTTCCTGCCTCTCTCTCTTATCCTGCTCCTTTTTTTAATCTATTATGCTTCTCTGGACCTTCTCATATCTCACTGGTCAGGAGGAATCCATGCTGCTGGTTTCCTTTTCAAAAGGGGATACTCGCTGGAACAACTTACATTTTTTGAAGCAAGAGGTAATGCTTTTTCCTAGACAAGGGGTGCCGAATCTCTCTGGGCCAAATTCCATTTGAAGAAGCTCTCAGGTTAGGCAGGGCCAAAAGTAAACCGAGCAGGGAGAAAAGAAAAATACCACCATATTTTAGCTTAAAACTTAACTGCCAGTAACTAGGCCTTAGGAGAGGCATTTCAACCTTTTAAAACAGAGTGGGAAAACAGCACAAAAGCTGGGAAACCACCAAACGTCGGTGGTTGGGTGAAAGTGGGTGGGATAAGGGGAAGGGGTGTGGTCTTCTAGGGAACCCCAGGGGGCCATATTAGAAACCCAAGGGCTGGATTTGGCCCTTGGGCCCTCAGTTTTGCACCCCGTCCTAGACAGTGCCAGTTCAAACTGCAGGTCAGGCAGTAATGTTTGTTCCACAAAACAAAAGACTTCCAGCCTGTAGGAAGAAGAATATATCAAGAGAGAGACTAGGATGAGCTCTTTTCTGGAGCATGCCCAGAGGAATTATGGGAATTGTAGTCCAGCACTGCTGGAGGACGCCAGGTTGTAGAAGGCTGAACTAGACCCATTCTGCAAGCAAGCAGACTGACCTGTAATTAAGTGCTTCTCCCCTGCCTTCGACCATTGGTCTGCCTAGCTCTCAGTATCATCTGTCCCAACCTGGTGCTCCCAGATTGCTGGACTACAACTACCATCGTCCCCAGCCAGTATGGCCTTGGGCCTGTACTGACTGGAAGCAGGCTTTCCAGTTTCAGACAGGAGTCTTTTGAATTGAGCGCGCTCTGGTTACGCTGGGGATTGAACCTGGGACCTTCTACATTCGAAGCATGTGGTCTACCACTTAACTTCTCACACAGGCCAGCTTTCAGGGTTTGTTTCCCCCCCCCCCAACAGGCACTCTGCATTCTGTAGCCACTGAGCATGCTCAGTCCTCATGGGGCTCTTGGGGTGGTTTGTTCCCCTCCCCAACCCCGTTCCACTAGGGAAAAGAGAAACCAGGGCTTTGTAGGCAAGGAATGCTGGACTTACAAGGCTCCTGAGGTATCTTAGTACTCTCTGACCCAGTGGGGGAGTCTAGCAGCAGTGAACAACAAGTGTCCCATGAGGCCTGCTTAAGAGCAACCACAACTCGGACGCCAGCTTAGAAATTTGCCCGGTCATGCTACAATAGTATAACTGATGTTGAAGAAGCGCTCTCTCTAAACTTGGTGGTTACTTTCTTCTTCCCTGGTACCAAAGAGAGGTGGGGTTTGGGAGTGGGGGAGTGTTTGTTACAGCGCTGTGTGCCTAAGGGGGGGCGGGGGAGCATAGCTCAGTGATCTGCTTTGCATGGTTTTCTGTGGGCATGCCCAGCCGCACCATTTCGGCTCCAAACATGAACACCTTTGGAAGCAAGTGGAGCAGAGGCACCAGGACCTTTTGCTTCACAGGGATGTTGACGCCATCTGCCACCTCCTTCAGGCTTCCCTGTTCTCTCTGAGCTTGGCTGCAATCCTCACAGCAGCCGGCGGGGGGGGGGATGGATTTTCCCAGCAACAATCTATAGTTGTGAGTTATCCCTGTTGTAATGCTATCACTTATTCACTTATTCTTGAATGGATGATCCATACCCATTAGGGGTGTGTGTGTGTGTGTACACACATTTATTTATTTATTTATTTCTGTATGTACAGTATTTGTATACCACTCTGTATCTAAGCAGATTCTGGAGCAGTGAATAAAAAGATGAAAACAGATAAAAGAATAAAAACAATGCACTGAAAACAAGGTACAGTATCATTAAAATCGTGGCTGGTCAGCAAGGAAGGCTTCCCAGAGCAAGGATGTCCTCAGCAGGCACCAAAAGCAACAGTGTTGGAGCCTGCCTGACTTCCAGAGACAGGGAGTTCCATAGAAGTGGAGCTGCCACACTGAAGGCTCTTCTCCTGGTGGACTCCACTCAGGCCAGAGGTCCATGTGGAACCACCAGGAGAATGACCTCAGTGACCGGGCAGGTTGGTAAGGGAGAAAGTGCTCTCTCAGTCATCCTGTCGCAAGTTGTTTAGGGCTTTATACACAAGTTCCAGAACCTTAAACTTGGCCTGGTAGCAAATAGGTAGCCGGTGCGGTTCCTTCAGCAAAGGAGTTGCATCCTGAAAAGGGGCAGCTCCAAACTACAGCGGAGCTGCTGCATTCTGCACATGCATGCACACAGATCAGCATGGCTGCCTGTATTTTAGAATCACCTTGGGGTGTGTGACTATAGAGATCCTCATGATCAGAGCCTGCACTTCAGAATTTACCACACCATTGGTTGGAGGAAAGCTATAAGCTGAATCAGGGAAGCCAGAGTCCAAACCAATCAACTCTGTTGCTTCCAGATGGACCCCACCCCAAACATGAATCACAGAATGACTAATCCCGAACCATCATAACAGCTATAAAGAATAAAATGGTAATGTTCCATTGCTACTGAATTTGTACCAGGCCTGCCGGGGCTCTGCTCATAATTATGGAATTTGGGGTCAGGTAAATGCAGGAGTCATTCCCACAGCAGAGGGCCTGGAGCAGGGGTTGGCAACATGGTGCCTCCGGGCTCCAGTGTGCCTTTCTTGACACCTGCTGAGGTGCCCTACCCTTCTCACTTCTTTTTTTAAATAATAAAGTGTCCTACTGGCAGCTGGGATCATTTCAAAGCAAAGTGAGGGTCTCTAGCTACTTTCATCTTTTCCCGTGAATGCCTCTGAACCATAAGTAGGGCTCAGAGACATTACTGGAAATTAAGATGGCAAATGGCTGCAGGCCAATACTTTCATTATCCTTTTCTACAACAAAATATTGCTTACTCGCAAGTAAATGTGTTTAGAATCAGGGCAGTGGAAGAAAACTCAATTTTATTTCTGTAGTTATGATGATGCTGTGGTTTCAGTGAATTTGAGATGCAAAAATGCACATTCTCAGAATATTTCTCTCACTTTTATCATGGTTGGCAAGCAGAATTTTGTTGTTTTTTGTTCTAACGGCAGGAATGTAGAAGCAGTTGTAAACCATGGAATGGTGGTGTGGGAGTGGGGGGAGGAAAGGGGCATGTTAATTGTGTACTCCACAGCTGAAGTAACCCACCTGGCCATCTAAAGCCCCCCCCCCCCCAGGTAGACCATTAAGTCCAGGGTCTAAAATTGGCTACCTGCACCACTGCCTCAAATGACGCACCATTTCTGGGCTCAGTGGCTTGCAGACTGCCAATGGGTAAAGCTTGCCAAAGCCAAACAGCCTCCCAGAAATGCCAGCCTTGCTCTCAGAAGTCACATGGATTAAAAATTTAGGAAGATTTTAAAAATGTGCAGCTCCTGCTTTGGATTCCTGGGGTTTTAGGCTACTGCACCAGCGTTTAATTCAACATGGCAGTTAAATCACTCTACGCAGCAGGGTAATACCCACGGATTAAGCTGGGCTGCGATGCGGGTAAGTATGCAGGCAGATGGGAGAGGCAGCTTCAGGTGGTGGTGTCTCCTTGGTCATAGTACCCTCAGTGGGCTCTGTTCACCTTGAAGAGGCAAGGTGCATAAACTGAGCATTGCTACATGTTGCCTTTGTCTGTCTTGGATGCCGTGTGCAAAGTGAGAAATAGCAGTGCTGTTGATTGGGCAGTGGGCACTTTGCTGGCCTGCTGGCCTTGGCAAATGCCCAGTCATGCTTCCCTCTGGAGCTGGCCCTTGTGAGTGCATTCCCAAGAAGTGGTCAGTTTTTGTACATATCACAAAACAGCCTGATCAAGTGAGCGTGCCAGAGTTCCTCCCTGACCTGGAAGCCTTTGCCCTTTATTTGGGGCAGTAATGAGGAAATGGTGTTCTGCACATGCTCATTTGCCTTCTGTTAATATGCAAAGATCCTGGGGCTAAACTGTGCTTTACCCAGGGATAACCATTTAATTTCCACTTCAATTGCCCCAATATTTAATTTAGTCCAAGTATGGTAGCCATGTGTCTATTTTACAGAGGACAGTCTTCTAATTGAAGGGCTGCCAGAGGACACTTGTATCTGAAAGCATCTTTGAAGGCCAAGTCCTGTATATTGCATTATTGTTACATTAATATCCTGCCTTTTCTCCTCTTGCAAGGTACCCAAGGTGGCTTACATGGTCCATTTTCTCCTCACAACAACCACCCTGTGAGGTAGGTTAGGCTGAGAGTCAGTGGCTGGCCCAAAGTCACCCAGTGAGCTTCATGGCTGCGTGGGGACTAGAACCCAGATCTCCCAAGTCCCAGTCCAACACTCTCACCACTACACCTAAAGGGACTGGAAACAAGCCGTATGAGGAGAGATTGAAAGAACTGGGCATGTTTAGCCTTCAGAAGAAGAGACTGAGGGGAGATATGATAGCACTCTTCCAGTACTTGAAGGGCTGTCACAAAGAGGAGGGCCAAGATCTCTTCTCGATCATCCCAGTTTGCAGGACACAGAATAATGGGCTCAAGTTACAGGAACCCAGATTCCACCTAAACATCAGGAAAAATGTCCTGACTGTTAGAGCAATAAGACAATGGATCCAACTACCTAGGGAGGTGGTGGGCTCTCCCACTCTGGAGGCATTCAAGGCGCAGCTGGACAGCCATCTGTCAGGGATGCTTTGACTTGGATTCCTGCATTGAGCAGGGGGTTGGACTCGATGGCCTGGTAGGCCCCTTCCAACTCTACTATGATTCTATAGATAGCCATCAGAAGGAAGAGCTGGGCCTTGAAATCACCCATCAACAGCAGACTGGACAGCAGTCACTGGGTCATAGTCTTCTCCACTATGGGGAGAAGTAGTGTTTTCGTTTAAATTATAGTAATAATTCTAAATTTGCATCTATACATACAAATTGGCACAGACAAATGTGTGTCCTCTTTTGTCCTCTTTTTTTTGGCTATGCATAACTGACCACCCTAAGTTCAAGGATCTCAGCTTTGATTTTCCTTATAAATCGTTACTTTACATAGAAAGTAAAAGCTGAGATGTTCATAATTTAGTGGCTCTAGATGACCAATAAGCAGTTGTGAATGTTTTCTCTATAACTCTGGATTATACTTATTTATTTATGAATAAATAAATTATAAATAAAAAATATATAAATAAAATTATAAATATTTATCTATAACTCTGCAACATGTACAATGTAGTTTTCTTTTCGTTATGACCAATGGTCAATTCAAAATAAAATGGATTATGACTAAAAAAACTAATTTGATTGAAATATCTTGGGATCTCAGACTTAAAAAACAACAACACAGTAATATCTCAAAGCTTTAAACAGTGGGCACTGGTGGGGAAGCAGCCTGTATGCAGGTGCTTGAGATGGAAACTAAAGCAGCACCCTGCTCAGTGGTAGTAAAAATATATAATAAATGCAGTAATTGACCATTTGCTACCCTGTAATGATCGTGTTCCAAAATCTGCCACCTGAGGCCAGCAATCTCACACTGCCTGATTATTTATGTAGTGGCACCCAGATTATCTTCACCCAATTTATTTGTCAGGTGGCCATGCTACTGACTTTTAGGTACCAGTTCACTTCTTTTTTTTTAATTTGCCAAGATTTATGACCTGTATGGATGGGGTTTGTAATTATAGTTAGAAAGTGAGAGGATTTTCTTAAATGCAGAATTTGAAACTTTATGGATAAATACAAATAAAATGGAGGAATGTTAATATCAGAATAAGGTAATGTTATCAAAATCAATACTTGAAGATATAGAAGTAATTATCCATCACCGTTTTACAATTTTTACTCCCAGGCTAAGTGGGTAAAGGATTGCAGAGAGGAGGAGAACCGTCTTAAACTGCAGTCCCATACACACCAGGGAGTAAATCCCATTGAATTCAATGAGGCTTACTCCTGAGTAGACAAGCATAGGATTGCACTGTAAGTCTGTTGCAGCAAAGATAACTCTTGCAGCACTTAAAGGTTGCAATCCTATACACAAGTACTGGGGAGTAAGTGCCGTTGAACTCAATGGGACTTACTTCTAAGCAGACATTCATTTAATAGCATGCATAGCCCCGCTCTTCTACTGGAAAGGCTCCCAGGGTTGCTGACAGATCAGCAAGAACAACTGCTCTCAGGTTTGCAGCCACAAATCCAGACATGCACAGGACTGCTCTGTTAGTCGTTAAGGTGTCTTTACAAGACTAAGTTTGTTTACACAAAATCCGGTCACTTCCATTTTATGCACTGTTGTAACTAATTGCAACAGCTGTGTTGTTCTTTTCCAGCACAATCCCATTGCATGCTTACTCGGAAGTTGCATTGAATCCAATGGGTCTTACCAGTGCTTTTTTTCTGGAGAAAAAGGTACCGGAACTCTTGGATTACATTTCCTCGGGAGTAGATGGCGATTAAATTGTAATGCAATTAATAGAAGAAAAGGTGCTGGAACTCAGTTCCAGTGAGTTCCACCAGAAAAAAAGCCCTGGGTCTTACTCCCTTGTAAACGTGTTTTAACATTTTTTAAATAAAAATGAATTGTCTTAATGTACAGCTGCTCCTCTCTTGCTTCTGATTTCTGGGCTGTTATAAAGCTGCACGGACGCTTTCATAATTCGGCCGCTGCGCGCAATATATATATATATATATATATATATATGCGCAATTTTATTTATTTCAGCGGGGCCACCAGCAAAGGAGACCAGAGGCGTGCAAAGAGTTTGCAAACCTGCTGGGAGGGTACTTAAGAGGAGGCGTCCCTCCCCCGCCCCCAATCCCGTGTCTGCTCTTCTGGGCAAACGTGCTTAAAGCAACTCCCTTCCCCGGAGAACTGGAGGTGGGGAGAAAAGGGACGCCTCTTCTTAAGTACCCTCCGAGCAGGTTTGCAAACTCTTTGCACGCCGAGGCGGGTGGGGCAAGCTCAGCGACGACGCTATTTCTCTTATTCTGCTCCTCCAGTAACCGTGGCGGGCGCGCCTTTGCCCGTGTGCGGGTTTGGTTTTTTTAAATTTCAGCGACGCTCCCCTTAAATCCTCGCGCTCCCGCGTAAGCCCATGGCGCGTGCGGATGCGCAGGTATAAATCTCCCGCGCCCGGCGTTTGTGCGGGATTTCTGGAGGATTGGTTCGTAATGGCTTTTCCAACCCCGGTGAGTCGAGGCCGAGGTAGTGTGAACGGCGACGGAGGCGCCAAGCGCGGGCTAAGGGAGAAAGAAAGGGGGGCCCCGCCGCACGTGTAGAGGGGGGGATAGCCCGCCCGCCCGCCCGCCCGCGTAAGGATGGGGGTCCCTGGTGGTCTTGCACCGCGAGAGGGCCGACCACGCACGCGGTTTTCTCTCGCTTGGGAAGAAAGCTGGGGCGTGGCTGGTTTCCCAGGGGGTCGCCTTTCCCACGTAGTTTCTTTTTCTTCTTTCCAGGGAGGGGGGAGCGTTTGGGGGTGGGTGGGCTTTTAATGATGGGGGGACGTCTCAAGGGAGCCTCCAAGGTTGGACTTAACCCGCGCGCTGGTTTTTGTGCCTCGCGGGGTCCACGCGGTCCTTCCTTCCCCGACACGTGTACGCATATACATAATCCACAGCAGCACGCGTAAAGAGCGCGCGCGCGCCCTCTCTTCCCCACCTTTTGGTTTTCGCTGGAGTATTGTGAGCTCGAAGTTCACTTTCTTAAAAAGCAAAGTCTTAACTTTCTAATCATTAAGCTTTTCAGAGCCGCGACCTATTTTCAGCCCCAATCTACAACATGGGGTATGTGTCCTACCCTTCCTTCTTATATCCTACCTGTATTGTTTTTCTCAGCTTCTCTTGCACACGCTTGTTTTCTTTTCCTACTGTCTACCTACCTTTCCAACTGAACTCTCCACCTCCCCTGCCCCCTTTTCTCCGCTTCTTTTCCTTTCCTCCAAACAAAAAACATAGCAGCAGCTAAAGAAGTGATGGTGGTATTGTTGGTATGACTCACTTAAGGGTCAAATACTAGTTAAAAGCCGTTTGGCGTATCAGCTGTTGCTTTTAAGCCAGTTATTTTGGGGTGGGAGGTCTATGCCTGCTTTTCCTCAAGGTTGGTTCTACCCTGCTCATAAAGCCCCAACTTGTACTGTGCTGGGCAGGAGGAAATGCAGTAGTGGAAATAGTGGTTGTTGGAAGGAGGACAAGAAGACCAGAAATCCTGGGATACCACAGGGTTTCTTTAGTACTGGCCTGGGTGACTTTTGTTGGTCTCCTATCCTGCTTGTGGGTTTCCTGTGGGCAGCTGGCTGGCCACTGTGTGAAAATAATGCTGGACTAGATGGACCCTTGGTCTGATCCAGCATGGCTCTTCTTAGGTTCTTATGACTTGGTATTTATTTATGACATTTTGTTCTCCTCCTTCAAAGAGTTATTCGCCTCCCTCTCTCCCCCCACCCATTTTTATCATCTCGGCTTGTTCTGTGTGTGACAGATTTGGCTAGCCTTGTAAATAAACCTACAGAAGTTACTAGCCTGCACCTTTCTTTTACTAGCCTATGGAAGCTGCAAGAGGAGGGATAGAAAGCTCTGTCCTTGCTTGTCAACCCATGCTTGCTCGCCTTGTTTACAGAGGGTTACCACGTCAAGATTTATATCCAAGGCTGGAGTTAAGCTGAGAAATGGTGACTGACTTTCTCTGGCATTCTGGTCATGACCGCTGAAGTTCTGTTAAACTGTTGGGCCTGAGATACAATATTGGTTGGGTACAAAAGAGGGAGGACGTCACTTGGTAGCAGCTGAAATACTAATGCTGGTTCCTAGAGCCTTGGAGAGAAGAAATTGGCAGGTTGTTCAGCTACGATTTTTCACTGAGTTCCTGAGATGGATGTGGTGATGTTAGCTTTCTCTTTGTGAAGAAAAGGGCAAATTCCAGAAGAGTCTTGTGGGACTTTTAAGTATCCCTCCCCCTCGCCTATTTAGGACAGGGCTTCTCTGAACCACTATGAGGGATTCTTTGAGCCCTACTCTTTACAAACCAGAGGAGGAAATGGACTGAGATGAGAATTAGAATTGCATCTGTGTGCATCTAGCACTGAGAATTCGGAATGGGATACCACCTAGGAAATTATACAAGCTTCTTTAAGATCCTTGCCAGGAGGTATGGATTACAAGTGTAAAAAAAAGCAGTTCTATAAAAAAAAAAATAGTGCTTAAAATTGGAAAAAGAATTGCAAAGTCCTTGATGTCCAAATCAAACTTTAGGAACAAGCTTCAAATGTTTAGTTGCCAGGCATGTACTGTAATGGAGAAAAGTCAGTTGCTTTGGCATATGGATTTTTCCACTTTGCCTTCAGAGTAAATCCTTGTGCCCCAACATTGTCTTTGGCAATGAAGGAGCAACACTAAAAAATTTAAAGTAAAATAAATTGTGTGTCTATACTCTATACCAAGTAGTATAGCTAACCATGGAGCATGTTTGTGGTACTGAGGTTAGCATGTTCCAAGAGCAGAATTGTTTCTAAACTTTAAATCGATTTTTATTTTTTAGTGACAGGAGAGAATGCAATTTTTGAATGTTAGGCACCAGCTTTTAAGAGCTTAAGAATACAATCCTATCAAGTTTAGACAGAAAAAAAGGCCTGCAACTCCCAGCATGGGGAGTTGTAGACCTTTGTTTCTGTCTAAACTTGCATAGGATTGCACCTTAAATAAGCTTTTGTCAAAATATACTAGTCTTTAAAGGTGATGCAGGACTCTGAAATTCAACATTCCAAAAAGTTTCCAGTGAGGATGGAACTAATTAAGAAGAATGTTTTTAAAAGTAAAACTGTTTGTGAATAGTGAAGCTTTTGAAGCCATGCATGTAGGAATTCATGTTTCACACACACACACCCTTTCCTCCCAGCTCTAGTAAGCAGAACAATACTGTAGCTGGTTTCACAGACATTAGGGTTATAACACAGGATCTATGGGAATCTCCTGACCCAGTAACGTCTGAGTTTTGCTTTGTTCTCTTGTTAACTGTCCCACCTGCCTGCAGGAGGTCTGGAATGCTCTGATTGGGCTAAGGACAAAATTGTTGACACCTGTCATGGGGTATTTTGCTATTCCAGAGTGGCTATTCTTGCTTAATATCAAACACATGCAACAGCTAAAGGAACAAACAGTTAAGGCAGTGTTTCTCAACCTTGGGTCCCCAGATGTTTTTGGCCTACAACTCCCAGCATGCCCCAGCCAGCTATGCTGGCTGGGGCATGCTGGGAGTTGTAGGCCAAAAACATCTGGGGACCCAAGGTTGAGAAACACTGATAAGGTACAGTCCTATGCATATCTTGACATTAAAAAAATTCCTACAACTCCCAGCATGCCCCTGGCTGGGGCATGTTGGAAGTTGTAGGACTTTTTTTCTGTCTAAGTTGACATTGAAACGAAATCATATATTCAAATGGAGTTTGCTGAGGATTTGTCATCTTGACAGAGTTGCTGCAGAGCAATTCAGTTTTTCTCTACCACCATGAGGATTTTAAAAAGACTTTTCCTAACTGTTGGTCAGCTTGAACTGAAAATTACACCAACCGACTAGCAGGAGACGCTGTACGCATTTGCGCGTCATGCTAAAGCCAGGGTTCTTGCTTGCTGTACTGCACACTAGTGCCTGTGTAGTCTGCTTACTCTTGCTTTGCTCCTCTCTGTGTGAGTGGGCATGAAGCGTGAGCGAATGGGCTGTGTGCTTGTTCACAGTAAGCCAGGAATCCTGGCTTATTATGTGCAAATGCAGCCACTGTGCTGGATAGCCTGCCTGATTTAAGGTGCAATCCTATGCAAGGGAAAAAAGGCCTTTTTTTTTCTGTCTAAACTTGCATAGGATTGTTCCCTTGGTTTATCAGGGTTGGTGGTAAATGCCATTAACTGGGATGTCATGGGTAGGAAGAAGGATCATGGTGGGGTCAGAATACTGCTTGTTGGATGTGATGACGGTAACTGCCTCATGTGAGTTGCCTGTTACTCATTTCCTTGTTTTCACTAGCTGTTGAAGCGCACTAGACTGTCCCTGGTGTGGTGTGTACTGTGGCAATACAGATACTGTCAGGAATGTGCTGTGTTCAGGTTTCTCCCTTGCTGGTGATAGCTTACTGATAATGATCAGGCAGTAGCAGCAGTAGGTGTATGTGTGTTGGTATAAACTGGAATGTATATTCTATGCATCCACTGTAGGATTTAGTATCCTGGATTCCCCTGCTTTCGCTGAATGTTCTAGGCCTTGTGGCTGCGGAAAACCTTGGAGAGTCAAATGTGTAGGATCTTGAGGTTCAGAAACTGGTGGGAAGACCTTCTAGTGGAATGAGAGTTTAGATCTGCTTTGCATGGCTATAACTTGCTGCTTTTCCAACACTTCAAGCCACCTAGCCCCAGTCGCCATATTCTTCTTGTCTGCCCTTGTCAATGTCGGAAACATACATTTGTGTGCGTGCATGTGTGGTTAGTGGAGTATAGGATGCTGGAATCATTTGATCTTTGGCCTGAAAAGGCCACATTGACAGGAATGTAAATTCAGCTTCCACCTTCTATATGTATTTAATATTTTCATAGATTTCATAGATCATAGAGTTGGAAGGAGCCTACAAGGCTATTGAGTCCAACCCCCTTGCTCAATGCAGGAAAATAGAGGAGGGGTCTCCCATCGAACCAGGCCTGACCCTGCTTAGCTTTCCACACTCAGACAAGCTGAGCCAGTGTGAGCAAGAGATATATTCCAGGCTATTTTAGGCTTGTGAAATTGCTCCTAGTCCTTAACTGCCCACATTAACAAATTAAGAAGTGCCAGCTAAGGGTATGATAAATGGTTTATTACCCTGTGTGGTACAAAGGGTTTGATTCCGAAGCTGCAGTTATCTCTTTATACTCTGTGGCTGGGTTCAGACAGTATGACAACCCACGTGCAAGGATTGAGTGTGGGTTGTGGTTGAAACGTGAGTTTTCGTGTTGTCTGAACCCAGCTGCGTTAACAAGTCCATGGCTTGTTAACCACAAACAACCCAGGAAGAGAACCCATGGTTTGTTGTTGGGTTGTGAAAGGTGGGTTGTCCATCATGGTTTGTTAGCGTGGCTGGGTTCAGACAACACAATAACCAACGTTTCAACAACAGCCCACGGTTCAATGACAACCCACACTCAACCCATACTCAACCCTTGAGTGTGGTTTATCGTGTTGTCTGTGCCTGGGGTGGGCAACCCAGTGCCCCCGAGATGTTTTGGACTACAAATCTCATAATCCCTGACCATTGGTCATGGTGGCTGTGGCTGATGAGATTTGTAATCCAGGACATCTGGAAGGGATCATTTGCTGAACTCTGCTGTATGCTTTCAAATTGTGCTTAAGTAGCATGTAGCTTAATTTGCACGCTGTGTTGCTAATATTGTCCCTTTTCTTGCCAGAAGGAAGGTATTGGAAGGACCACAAAAGATTGCTGGGACAACTCGGATGTTCCAGCTCTCACCACATGCAGCAATGCAGATATTTTCCGACGAATAAATGCCATGCTCGATAATTCTCTTGACTTTAGTGGAGTCTGCACAACACCGATCACAAAAGAAAGGAGGGAGCTACTATCAGGTGATTTAATGAGTTGGTATTGTTCAAGTAATATGGGGCATGTTAAGTCTTTCGATTCCTTCAGAGGATCCTGACTTGTTAATATTTATGGTCAACCTGAAGTTGTTCTGAATGGCTTAAACTGCTAAGTAGGTTTGCAAAGAGTGTGATCTAGATGACTGACTATCAGAGGATGACATTCCTGATACTGTGGGTTAACTCTCAGATTCCTTAACACACCAATTTGCTAGAGAGTGAGACCCATTTTAAGAGCTATTGCTGCCAGAGATTATTTCAAATGCATAGTGGAGGATGAGCTGCAGTCAGCCACTGAAAATAGAAATGCAACCATCTTTAATTCAGATCAGCCCAATCTGGCTGCATTAAATGGAATATGCAAGCTAACTGGATGTGGAGATACTTCTTAATTTGAGAGCAAATGGGCTTAGTACTGGGAAATAAGCACAATAATAGAATGGAGAGAGACTGATCATTGCTGCATTCTGTTAAAAGCAAACCCAAACTTGCTGTGCTATTATATAATTTAGTATATTACACTTGGGGGGGGGGAGGCGGGGGAGGGTTCTTAGATGTAGCTGTATATATGTCGGTTTTAAAGATACAATTGTAAGTTAGGTAAAACCCAGCTATTATTTCTGGACAATATGAGAAATTCCAGGGTGCAGGTTTTGTTCTCTTTGTAAGGATGTAACTGGAGGCTTATTGGCTTACAGAGATGCTCAGAGAGCCCAAATGGAACTCTGACAGGGTTCACATGATCGCAGCTGCCCACTGCGGCTAATTTAAGCTGTTCTGGTGGTCACTCTGGCTTATCGTGTTATGCGAACCTGGTGAGGGTGGCTTATATGAGGGTTAAACAACTCATGGGCTGTTGTAGGGTTATGTGAGGGTTGTTTAACCCACTCTCACCAGGTTCACGCAGCATGAAAAACCGCAGCGACTGCCCACTGCAGCTTGAATGTTCAAAATGGCCACTGTGTCTGTCTCAGTCTGCATCAAATTGCAGTTTTTTCTCACAGACACCCAGATCCGCATCATTAACTTGAGTGGAGGCAGAGGCATTTTTTTTCAGGTATTCCCTAGCCATTCAGAAGGCCAGCTATTGAGAGTGATCAGCCAATTTTCCTAACAAAAGGAAGGTACGTACTTAGCAACTGTCTAAGAGTAGCAAGGCAGCCTCCAGCTCCATTAAACCTCTCCTGTCCATTGTCCAGCACCCAATCTTACAAAAATATTAAGATACAGTCAAATTTGCACCACCTTTTTAATAAAAAGGTGGCTAGCATTTTTAGCCAGTGTTTTAAAAAGCTTTAAAATTGGTTCTGTATGACAGTTTTCATTACATTACTGTAATGAGCAGGGCAAAATATTTATAATTGCAAACCTAAGAAGTTTGCAATTATAAAATTATTAAAAAGCTTCTGTTTAGATTGCAGTTTTGTGGCAGTAGTACTCTGCATTTGCTCTTGAAGGCAGGTCAGCGTTCAACTTGTTACTTCATCTACAAATGGCAAATGAAGAAGACACTATCCAAGGATAATGAGTGAGCCCATGAAAATCTTGTTCTATTGTCCTGAGGTTTTTTTGTAGAAGGAAGCTATCGGGGATTTGTGAATCTCCCACAGGCTTTGATCCCAGAACAGGAACCAATATTTAGAAAGAGAATTCCAGTCCTCAACTATATGTGTATGCTCTGACTTTGTTGCTTATTTACCGGTAGCTTCCTCGACTAAACACTTTGCCTAGCTACTAGTAGATACTCATCTCTCACAAAGCATGAGAAGAAAGGATGTTAGGGTTAGGGAGCAATCACTGGAGAACCAGTTCCCCCTTTTATTTTTTTGCTTTATTGGAGGGCAATAATAGATTCATAGATCATAGAGTTGGAAGGAGCCTACAAGGCCATCGAGTCCAACCCCCTGCTCAATGCAGGAAACTAGAGGAGGGGTCTCCTATCCAAGTAATAACCAGGCCTGACCCTGCTTAGCTTTCCACGCTCAGACAAGCTGAGCCAGCGTGAGCCACAGGCCTTAATAAGCCATACAGGGCTCACCATAGAGATCATGGGATGGAGGTGGAATCTGATGTATGTAGGACCAGATCTTCTGTGACTCTGTAGGGCACAAATAGTGCTTTATTTATTTATTACATTTATATCCAGCCTTTTTTCCTCCTGCAAGGAACCCAGCTGGCTCCTCTCCATTTTATCCTCACAACAATCCTGTGAGGTAGGTTAGGCTGAGAGTCAGTTACTGGCCCAAAGTCACCCAGTGAGCTTCACAGCTGAGTGGGGACTAGAAGGATCTCCAGAGTCCCAGTCCGACACACTAACCACTGTGCCACTCTGTCTGTCACTTGCACTGGCTTTGTAAGCACACAGCATTTGTAATCTTAGGTTGAGTTTGATAGTAACTTCTAGGTTACATTATTTCTAAGCAGGGTTCATCTGCTTATGGGACAAAGTGAGGTAGCTGCCTGAAGCAGCAGATTTTGGATGTCATCGGAAGGCATATAAATTATGTACTATTTTTATGGGGGACACTTACTGAAGCTAAGAAGGGTCTTACCCTGATGGTAAGAATATTCAGCTTCAGCCAGGAGGCAAACAGATGGAGCCAGTCAGGTGTGTATCTCCTCCCTAGGAGGAACTTGCACAGCCTTGGCACCATAGTCAAGACGGCCCATGTGCTTGTCTGCTCTACCTTGAATGGCAGGGGACATGGAGCAGGATCTTAGATGTTGATCCAAGTGTGCAGGTAGATGCACAGACAGGGTTGAACAAATAGGCTCACCATGGGTGAGTGTGGTGCTACCCTCTGGCGAGTGTGATGAGTAGCCTGCCTCCCAACTTTGAAGCTGCAGAGGTGGATGAGATTGTCCAAGAAATTGCATGATCACTGTTGCTTCTCCAGCTCCCAAGTTTGGAAGGAGCCTGGGGTTTGTTTGGCAGCTGTGTGGTGAAGCTGCTCAGAGAGCCTTAGCTGTGCAGGGCCAAACTGGCAACCTCCCCCCCCCCCCCCGGCTTTTCCTGCTTCTGGCTGAAGCGTTGGATGCCACTGTCTGAAGGTGCCCCATGCATCTTTGGGCCGTAGCGCCCAGCAGTGCATGCTCCCACCTAGCCTTCCCTGCAGTAAAGACTAGGTGGGAAGAGCGTTGGATGCTGCAGCCCAAAGATGCTTCACGTAGCTTCAGGAGGCAGTGCCCAACAGCATGGGCCTCCCTTGGCCTTTCTCTTTGGATAGATCAGGTAGGGCCTTTGGTGCCGCTTCCTGATAGTGTGGGAACTGGCAGCACCTTTGAGCAGCAGTGTCTAGCAGCACATGCTTCCGACGCTGGCTTCTTAGGAAATGCCATTGTGGGTGGGGTGAGGTGGAGGTTGATAGGTGGCGTGCTAGTGACTACAGTTCTTGCTTGGCCAGCAAAGCCAGCCCAAAATTGTAAACCCTTTTATGGTACATAAAATTGTGAACAGTGATAACTGCCCTATATGGATAAAGCAAAATGAGAGACTGCTCTTCTCAACCAAAAACACCCATAATCCTTACCTATGGTACAACAACTGGGTTCAGAAAACACGATAACCTACACTCAGGGGTTGAGTATCGGTTGAACCGTGGGTTATCATCTTGTCTGAATCCAGTCAAGATAACAGACCATGATGGACAACCCACAGTTCACAACCCAACAACAAACCATGGGTTCTCTTCATGGGTTGTTCGTGGTTAACAAGCCATGGCTTGTTAGCACAGCTGGGTTCAGACAACATGATAACCCACATTTCAACAACAACCCACGGTTCAACAGCTACCCACATGTTAACCCATACTCAACCCTCGAGTGTGGGTTATTGTGTTGTCTGAACCCAGTCAATGTTTGGGAGAATTGTGATGGATCGTTCTGGCTCCATATCCTACCTACCGGTATGTGAAAAATGATGATGATGATTTATTATTCCATCTTATTTTTATGGCGTAGATTTCAGCCAGGTGCCATTTAGGTCCCATTTGATTTGGAGATTATTTGTATTAAAAGCACTCTGAATACAGCAGAGAAAGCAAAACAAAAATAAAACCATCTAGAAAGAGACAAAATATAATAGGCTTTTGAATGGCGTGAAGGATTATACCTTGACCCCTGTGTGCAGCAGAGTACTTATCACACAACAAATTTCATGGAGCTGTATAGATTTGTTTTGGGGTCCAACTTTATCTTGAAACATAAGGCTATAACTTGAGAATGATGTTTTCTGTACAGGGAATGCTGGTATGCGTATCCTTTCATGGAACCGCAGCCCACTGCTATGTAAGTGATGGCAAACTCCAAAGGTATATGCACTCAGTAGGAGTTTCTGTACAATTTTCTGGCCTTAAAATTGAGAAGTTAAACTCTTTTGTATTTAACCAAAGCTACTGTTGTTGGGCAAATAGAGCAGGAACAGTTAAACTGCCAATGAGACTAATTCTAGGCTTATTCTAGTGCCTTAACCAACGGGGAGGAACTGTAGCCTAGTGGTAGAGCGCATGTTTTGCATGCGGGGGGTCCCAGGTTCAATCCCGGCATCTCCAGGTAGAACTGGGAACAAATCCTGCCTGAAGCCCTAGAGAGCCACTGCCAGTCAGTGTTGACAGTACTGGGCTAGATGGATGCTGGCTCAGCTTGTCTGAGTGTGGAAAGCTAAGCAGGGTCAGGCCTGGTTATTACTTGGATGGGAGACCCCTCTAGTTTCCTGCAGTGAGCGGGGGGTTGGATTCGATAGCCTTGTAGGCTCCTTCCAACTCTATGATCTATGAAATCTATGACCCATGGTCTGACTCTGTATAATGCAGCTTCCTATGTTGCTAATCTCTGCTCCCAGTCATCTCCACAGACCACCACAATGAAATTCAAAACATGCAATCCAAATCTAGGTTAAGGAGGCCCTTTGCACTGTTTAAGAGGATTACTTGGCAGGTAGAATGATGACTGTTAAGGGCTGAGCCTTTCTTCGTAAACTGAAACGCTTGACTGGTACCATTCCGGCAGTGTCTCATCAGACATGTTGGCGTGATGTGAAATTTGTTGGCTATACCTAGCCACTGTTTGTGGTCATACTAAATGCTTATCCCAGTGGTGCTGCTTTCTGTGCCATGGGCCTCCTGAAGGATTTACAATCCAGCATCACTTCTAGCTTAGCGATATCATTTGATCTCCTTCAGACACCTGGGGAAAGCCATCTGGTCCTGTTGATGTAAATGCTTATATGAATACAGCAGTAGGCTGCTATAGACCCACGTCCTGTCCACCTTGTGATAGCTTTTAGGAGGGAGGAGAGGGTTACTCCCACATAGTTTCCTGCCTTCTGCATGGAGCCAGGCTGATTCCTAAGGGAACATCCCCTCTAGAGCTGTAGCAGATCCCTAGTCTGAAAGACAACATGGGAGAAGATACGACAGGCCACTTGCTTGAAGCTATGAAATGTCTATTTCTGCTGTTTTATCACTTTACAGAAATAGTTGCCTAACTGGTGGGCCAAAGCTGTTGTAATTTGGTTCTGTTTTTTGTGTTTTGCTGTTGCTCGAGCAGGCTAAATGTATTGGTTACTCCTGTATCTTGCCTTTTCCATCATACATGGGATTTGCTTTATGCTTGCTTGCTGCAGCCCTGGGTGGTAGGTCATGGGAAGAGTTAACCTCTGGGATGTGGCCCCAAGAGTTTCCCCAAAATGGAATTTGGGCCTGCGGCTGAAAGAAGTGCAGTACGGCTGCCCTAAACTGTGGTTAATCTAAAATGGAAGTGGAAGCTGCCAGTCGTCTCATGGCTGTGTCCAAGGAGGGAAGGAGGGCTAGGCTTGTACTTGTAACATTGGGCCATGGTTTGGCAATAATTGGCATCTGAACACAGACAATGTTGATTGTATATACCGGGGACCAAGTCTGAGCTACCTAGTGAAAGAGATACCATACACAAGTGTCTAGGTGGAGGAAATAAATTGCTTCTGTCTCTGGCACTTACCAAACGTGTGAATGTTCATCTGCTGGGTTTCCACAATGGAGTGTGTCCTGTAGTTTGGTGGAGATGGTGCTATCTTTAAATGAAATCGGATATCTGCTTTGGTGTTGACCGCTCTGATTGACACCGTGAAGCTCATGCTGCAATAAGAAGCATTAGTCCCTGCGGTGCCGCAAGGCTCCTGTTTTGGTACTTCTATTGTTGATATATTTATAGGCTACCTTACCTTCAGGGATCTCGGGGCAGTATACATGATCCACACCCCACCACATTTTATCCCCTCAGCAACCCTGTGCGGTAGGTTAGGCTGCGGTAGTAACTGGCCAATGATCACCCTATCAACTCAATGGCTGATGGGATATTTGAGCTTGGTTCCCGCCAGTCCTGCTGCAGTGCTAACCCCAACACCATGTTGGCTCTCTGACTTTTTTTATTTTTTTGCCATGCAAGTGATCTCATTTCCTAATACAGTAATACCTTGGATTGCAAGTAACTTGGTTTGAGAGCATTTTGCAAGACAAGCAAATTTTTAAATATTTAAATTTTTTTGACTTGATATACAAGCGACGTCTTGCAATACAAGTACTGTAGTACGGCTTAAATTAAAAATCTCTGTACAAATTTTTTTGGGGGCTATTTTGTTTTGATATACAAGTGTTTTGGATTACAAGCACATTTCCGGAACGAATCATGCTCCCAATCCAAGGCATGACTGTAATAAACTTTTTTAAAAAATCTATTGCACCAATTTGCTTTTGGATTTGAGTCCCTCTGTGTTGACCTACACTTAAGCACTCTAAAAAGAGCCAGCCTCTTGAGTGGCTTCTCCCAGTGCCTGCCTGCTGCAGCCATGTTGATTTAGAATGCTAAGCAGGCAGTGCAGTGGGTATGAGTCTGGTTCTTCTATTCCGCACTGACTGGGTTCAGATAACACGATAACCCACACTCAAGGGTTGAGTATGGATTGTTGAACCATGGGTTGTTGCTGAAACATGGGTTATTGTGTTGTCTGAACCCAGCCGAGATAACAAACCATGGTGAACAACCCACAGTTCACAACCCAACAACAAACTGGGTCCTCTTCATGGGTTGTTCAGCTACCTCCTGAAGGCTTCTAGGGATGTGTGAGGAATCCGTTCGGGGGCTGGAATCCAGATTTGCCTGGTTCTCCTGTGTCAAGCCAGGGAAGCGACTTCCATTTCCAAAGCGGGACCGCTGTTTACGTAGAAACTGCTGTAACCTACACCAAAAATGGCCATAGTTCGCACAATCCACGCAAAGTACAACCATTTTCAGTGTGTTCTTGGCGTAGGTTATGGTGGTTTCTCAGTAAACAGCGGTCCCGCTTTGAAAACGGAAGTTGCTTCCTGGGCTCGACTTGGCCTGCTTCCAAACGCAGCAGCAATATCCGCAGAGCCAGAGGCAGGTCGAGTGCTGCAGCGTCGTGCATCCCTGTTGTTACCACAGCTGGGTTCAAACAATGCAATAACCAACAGTTCAACCTTTGAGTATGGGTTATCTTGTTGTCTGAACCCAGTCATTTGGCTTGCTGGCCTACCAGGATGTTGATCTTGCTAGAAACCTATTAGAATGGGGTTGGTTTCTGAGAGCGTGCATCTCTTTCCCCCTAAAGTCAGGGTCACAAGGATACCATATTTGGGTTTAGTTAGCTATTAGTCACTCCCATCCAGCGGTGTAGTGGATCCAGGGCTCACAGGAATGGAGTTGACACTTTTTACTAGCAGGGATCCTGACATCTGCCGCCCCTCTCAGACTTCCCTCTTCCCTCTGAGCTTAGCTTCAATTCTCACAGTAGCTGGTGTGTGTGTGTGTGTGTATGTGTGTGTGTGTGAGAGAGAGAGAGAGAGAATGAATTTTCCCAATAATAATATATGGTTCCCTGTTGTAATGCAAAGTATTTTGGGGTGACTTGGTCTTGAATGGACCATTAAGATCCATTAGTTTTTACAAAAGATTTGCTCTTGGCTGGCTTGTTATGGATCAATGCAACTGCCTCAGTTTACGGCCTCTCCTTGGGTGTGGGGGCTACCATGATGAGCGCCTGCACTTTAAAATGTACCACTACGCCGCCGCTTCCATCTCAATTTACTACTCAGAAATATGGCAAACTTTGCCGGTGTCTGTGACTCTGTGTTGGGTAAATGCAGCATTAAGTGCCAGTTCATTTCTGCCGCTAGTCAGACAGCACCAACATTAAATCAGGCTCCAGAAATGTGGTTGCCACAGCCGTGACTACAAATCTTTCTGGGAAATGCCTTCCCCTGGATGCCCAGCCCTGGATGCCCAGCCATATTACAGAGAACTTGGGGGAGTGTGGGAATTTCACTGGGCAAAAGACAGATCCTGTGCGTCCCTCAAACTTCTGGGCATATGCAGAAAACTTGAGGGCTGGGAGGTAGCAATCTTGTTTTGGACCAAGCTTCTTTGAGACTTCAAAGAAGTGAGACTCTCGCCATGTCCGAGCATATCCAGAACTTGGTGTGAAGTGAAAGACTTCCCCCTCTACTATGCCCAAGGACTCTTTGGTTTGCAGAATCACGGAGGGAAAGTAAGCCACGGTGCCTTTTATTTCTTCCCCACGTGTGCCAGTTGCAAGCTGCCTAATTAGCATAATTACCCTAAGAACATAAGAAGAGCCGTGCTGGATCAGACCAAGGATCCATCTAGTCCAGTATTCTGTTCACACAGTGGCCAACCAGTTGCCCACAGGATCCCACAAGCAGGACATGAGTGTGACAGCACCCTCCCACCCATATTCCCCAGCAACTGGAGTTCTTAGGCATACTGCCTCACTGGGCATGGGTTCTCATGTCATATGAGCCTGGCGAGGGAGGGTGGGTGGGTGGGGTGGTTTGTAAACCACCCTGAAACCCATGACTTGTTCTGGGGTTGCAGCATGGTTTGTAAACCATCCTAGCCAGCCGCCCTCACCAAATTTGGATTTCCCTCTGCGATAGTGCGAACACACCCTAGGAGAAAGGTGTAGTTGTCTTGGTACATTTGCTACTAAGGCTGGCTAAAATGTGGATCCCTGCATAATCCACTCTGCTACCTCGATTGGGGGCTTTTACCTCTAGATACACAAGGTTCCATTGTTGCTGTGTTCCAAGAGCTTGAGCAGTGACACCACCCGAGGCTTGATCCAATGATGAATCTTGGCTTTTTACAACAGCAGTTGAAAGCTTGCATATAGTAAATGTGAAGACACACCCTGTTGGATCACTAGACTTGCTAAAATTGTCCTTTTTTTGGGTGCCTGATAAATATACACTCCTATTCATTCATTCATTCATTCATTCATTCCCATGACCTTGCTTGGTTTTTTGAGCTTGCTTGGTTTTCTGACTGTTTTGTGGATTTCTCAGCCATTTTTATTCTGCCTTTCTATTAAAAGGGGTGGGGGGAGGAAGGTGGCAAACACATTTCACACAACCAGATTTAGCAGGTTAACGTTACACTAAACCAATTATTTCAGGCATCAGTAGTCAGAATTTAAAAGGCAATACTTAGGTGAAAAAGATGGATCTTACCTGCCTGCTAAAAAGAACTCAATGAAATCTTGAGCTTCTTGACAAATTGAAAAAGAACACATCACTGGACCTTGATGGTATTCATCCTAGGGTTCTTAAAGAACTCAAATGTGAAATTGCTGATCTTCTAACAAAAATATGTGACATGTCCTTAGATCAGCTTATGTACCAGAGAACTGGAGAACAGCCAATGGAATACCAGTTTTTAAAAAGGGATCTGGGGCAGTGGAAGGGGGAGCCAGCAAACTATAGGCTGGTTCCAGATAAATTGGTGCAAAGCAGTATTAAAGATAAAATTAGTAAGCATATAGAAGGACAAAACAAGCCCTGCTGAAAAAGAATAAACATGGCTTCTGCAGAGGTAAGTCCTGTCTCACTAACCTTTTAGAGTTTTTTGAGAGTGTCAATAAACATGTAGACAGGGATGATCCAGTAGACATTGTTTACTTGGACTTCCAAAAGGCTTTTGGCAAAGTCCCTCACCAAAGACTCCTGAGCACACTTGGCAGTTATGGAAAAAGAGGAGAGCTCCTCTTGGATTGGTAACTGGTTAAAGAACAGAAAGCAAAGAGTAGAAATAAATGGTAAATTCTCCCAATGGAGGGAAGTCAACATGGGTCCCACAGGGATCTGTACTGGGACCAGTGCTTTTTAACTTGTTCATAAATGATCTGGACTTGGGAGTGAGCAGTGAGGTGGCCAAGTTTGCTGATGACACCAAATTATTTGGGGTGTTTGAAACAAAAAGATAATGTGTAAATGCTCCAAAAGGATCTCTCCAAACTGGGCGAATGGGCATTAAAATGGCAAATTCAGTTCACTGTAAACAAGTGTAAAGTGCTACATGTTGGGGCAAAAAATTCCAGGTTCACATATATGCTGATGGGATCTGAGCTACCGATAACATGCTGTCCTTGTACAAATCTATTGTGTGGCCAGACTTGGAATATTGTGTACAATTCGGGTTCCTGCACCTAAAAAAAGGATATTATAGAGTTGGGAAAGGTGCAGAAAAGAGCAACCAAAACAATCAAGGGACTGGAGCAACCCACTATGACAAAAGGTTACAACATCTGGGACTCAGAAAAACACTGAGTAAGGGAGACATGATAGAGGTGTAGAAAATTATGCATGGTGTAGCGATAGTGGATAGGGATTCACTCTCATAATATTAGAACTTGAGGGTATCCCATGAATCTGAGTGTTAGAACATTCAGGACAGACCAAAGGAAGTACTTCTTCACACAACACATAGTTAAACTATGGAATTCACTTCTACAGGATGTAGTGATGGTCACCAATTTGGATGGCTTTAAAAGGAGATTGAAGACAAAAACAAGAGGAGATGAGCATCCAGTAGCAACGAAAAAAGGAGAGAACTAGGTTCTCGGGATGCAAAAATCTTTGTTAAATAGAGGAGCCCTTTAAAAGGAGATTAGACAAATTCATGGAGGAGAAGGCTATCAGTGGCTACTAGTCCTGATGGCTGTATACTAGCTCCAGTATCAGAGGCACTATGCCAGTAGCTGGGGAACATGACTAGGAGGGTGCTGTTGCGCTCATGTCCTGCTTTGTGGGTTTCCCACAGGCAGCTATGTAAACAGTATGCTGGACTAGATGCACCTTTGGACTGATCCAGCAGGGCTCTTATGTATGTTCTTACGATGGGACCAGTGACACTTTGGCAGAGCTTTCCAGTATCTTGGTGCCACGGAAAAGGCCCTATCTCTCATGCTCGTCTGTTGTGCATCAAACAGTGGCAGGACCTGGAACAGTGACAGGGCCTCATAAGATCTTAAGGTTCAGGCAGATGCATTGGGATGAAGACAGTTCTTGAAGATACTTCCAGGCTGTTTAGGGCTTTAAGAGTTAGAACCAGCAGTTTGAATTGTGAATTAATAAGGAGTGCAGGAGACAGTAACAAATGACAATAGTTTCCTCGCCCACTATGGGTGTTAATTAACTTAGGATTGTTAGGTTGAAAGTGTTATCTCCAGTTACTGCTATTGTGAAGGGTTGCTCTTTGTTTTGAATATGTACTTTTTTGCATTTCATTGCCATTTGACCTCAGTATTTACATCTTTTTCTCTTAACTACACCTGCTTAAGTTATCTTGTAAAGACTTTTGTCCTCTCTACATTAGCTTTGTTTTTATCTTAAATTAGAGAACTCACTGGGCTCTAGTTGGATTCCCAAGAAGAAAGCCAATTTGACTACCTATGCAAAAAAAAAACCCAAAACCAAACCCCAAATGTTGGATGGCTGAAATGGCCAGCCCTAATACAGATGCATTTAATTTCAGTCAAAGCTCCTAGACAGCTAGATAATCTTGGGAGAAAAGTGCCTGTGAAAAAGATACCTAAGTTTTTCTCCTCTGTGAACAGTATTACTGTGTAATGGGATTTGGGATTAAAAGAGTATTATCCACACAAGGGGATCATGTTGAATGAACACACACAAATATATTTCAGATTTCTCCTCTGCTCTGCATTCTAAAGAAGTACTTGTTCACTGATAACATTCTGAGGAAGGGTTGCATTCAGCTCCGTTATTTAGTTTAAGAATAGGCATATATCCCAACCTTGCTATTTCTGAAGTTTTTGCATTGTGTACAGACATAATTTAAGAGGTTCCTGTCTGAAAGCAGCTTGTACTTTACCTGCATACTTAACCTGGGGGTATGTTCCATTGATCTTAATGAGACTTCTGAATAAGACAGATATGATTGTGCTATACGGCTGTTATAACAGAAGTTAGCTTATGTGATCATAATTAAGAGTTGTACATGCAAGGGCCAGAATTCTGTGACCTGCATATAGAATACTAATTACACAAATTTGCACCAATTCGTTCTTTGCAGTTGGCACAATTCTGCTACCATGGGAGGGGCAAAGAGCCATCAGGTGCTCAAGTCCTGCCTTACCCTCTTCCCCAGGACTCCTAGAAATGTTATTCCACAGCCCCTCTGGTTCTGAAACTTTACCAAACATTGCCCACACATTCAGGCATATCTTAGCAACCGAAAGACAGCTTCTTTCTTACTGCAAGCTGAGATTCTTTGCTGTATTGTATTCTGTGGGGTTTTTTTCCTGTGCTTGCATGGGACTGCAGCAAAAGACACCACTGTGGCCATAGTCCAGTCTTGAAGTAATTACTACTTTCCATCTCAGACTTGGAATCTTAAACTGAGCTTCCATGGTAGACCCAACTCCCGAAGAGTGGTCAGTCCAGTACAGAGAGCTGATTCAAATGTCCTTCTGGGAACAGTCAGCTCTGTGCTGCAGTTGGGGGAATCACATGGTTAAATGCTGCAAGCCGTGCCACAGGGGGGTTCATGTGAACTGACCTCCCCAAGTGATTTATACACCACACCAGTGTTCTCCAATCTTGGGTCCCCAGAGGTTTTTGGCCTACAACTCCCAGCATGCCCCAGCCCGTATAGCTGGCTGGGGCATGCTGGGAGTTGTAGGCCAAAAACCTCTGGGGACCCAAGGTTGGAGAACACTGCACTACACTAATAATGTTGGTTTCAGTCACGCGAGGAAGCACCCATAATGCTTGGGCAGCGAATCAGTATTGAGAAGCATTGCATGTACGGTATTTTAAATCTTTCTTCAGCAACCCCTGTATTTTTGAAACTCTGCCCCACCCCCTTCTAAACTTAGGCTTCACAACCCATCCCAGCCTCAATACTCAGTTGCACTGGTGAATGCAAGGAGATCCCTGTGTTTGGTTGGGTACATGCAGGCTACTGCCAAATGCAAGGGTATAATACCGGGCTTGAAATCCCATGCTGTCATTCAAAGAATATGCACAGTATCTCTGAAAGATGCAAGAGACCCTCTTTGCTAAAAGCTACACACAAGGAAGCATTAGAAATAACTGCTGCATTGTTCTTAACCCCTTTCTTCCCAAATCAGGGCTGGAAGGATGCAGTCACCACCCAGATACGATGTGGATTAGGCATTGGATTCACCCATGTCTTGGCTAATGGAAATGCTAATGGCATTTCAGACTTTTAGAATGGGGGAGAAAACTGCACAAAAGCCAGGAAACCACCAGGTGGTTCTGGGGAAAGGGAGTGGGGGCAGAGGAAGGGGACATGACCATCTGGGGAACCCCAGGAGGGCTGGATTTGGGGGGGGGGGCTGGGCGGAAGGTTCCCTGCCCCTGAATTAGATGGTCAGTTGCTGGAAGCTGGCTGGTTTCCAGCCATTAAACTCTTGCAATAGAGTTGCAAGTTACAACACTTGCAGTAGAAGACTGCTTTTTGCATTGCAGACCCGTGACAATGCTCCCTCTCCCCATCATCCTAATTTGGTCTTCTGACAAAAGCCTACCCACTTCTGGAGTGAACTCCTTTAGGAGAAGAGGCAGCATGTCAGATCTAAGCTAAGAAAGCAACTGCCGTTTCTTAGCAATTCCAGAGTTTGGCATAAGACACGTGTTTTCTATGCTGTGTGTGCTGCAGCTGTTAGAACCGTGTTCTCCAACCGTGGGTCCCCAGATGTTTTTTGGCCTACAACTCCCAGCATGCCCCAGCCAGCGTAGCTTGGCATGCTGGGAGTTGTAGGCCAAAAACATCTGGGGACCCACACGGTGTTAGAATATCAACTGAATGGCAGGGAATAAGGCTTGGATCGAACAGCCCAGCATGTTGTCTTGGGGGGGGGGGGGTAGGGTGCCATAGTTGAAATCTCATGACAAGGTAAATGGCTGGGGCCAAGTTACCTGAAGGATCATCTCCCATATACATCTGCCCAGACCCTAAGATTGGTCCTTTTCCGGGAGCCCCTGCCAAAGGAAGTGAGGTGGGTGGCTACTAAGAAGAGGGCCTTTTCTGTTGTGGAATGTGCTTCCCAAAGAGGCTCACCCGGTGCCTATGTTGTGCACTTTCCAGCACCAGGTGAAGACCTTCCTATTTTCCCAGGCATTTTAGTCCTTCAGTTTCTGTTGTTTTTAATCTGTTACCGTATTTTAAATCTTTGCATTGCTGCTAGGTTCTACTTTGTTTTTTTATTTCTCTTTTATACTGTAGTTTTAAACTTTTATGCTTACATAGTGTGTGTTGTATGTTATGGTTTAATTGTTGTGAACTGCCCAGAGAGCTTCAACTGTTGGGTGGTATAGAAATGTAATACATTTTTAAAAATAAAAATAAAGAGCTCAACCAGGATACAGCAGGTCCTGTTCCCACGCCTGCTCTCTGCATTATGCTGGAATTTTGAGACTTGAAAAATGTGGTGCGTTTTCCTATATACATGATGTGTGCAATTTGTTTCTCAATTGTTGTGGGGCTGGAGCGGGGAGCAATATTCCCCTGTAGGTGAGATACCTGCGGCTGTCTTTAAAAAAAGAAAAGAAAAAATAAATATTTTGGGTGCTGTCTGCCTCCTTTGCGCCCTGCCCGTTACACGATTGACTGTGTTAGCATCACCCACTTCTCGAGCGTGCATGCACACACACACACCTCCCAACATAGCTCAGTATCTTCTTTTATATTGTCATTTTTAAGGTTATCCGTAGTGGTAAACAATGCAGAGTCTGTGAGAGGGCACGGCAGCCAAGTATTAAAGCAAATAGATTATGCTAGCAGAATTGTGAAGCGTTGCATTTTGCTGCTTCCAGGGCTTGCGCCAGCAGCTGGAAACATTCCAGGACGAAAGGGGTTTTTTGGGGGGTTGGTGGGTGGAGTGGAAGGATAGGCGGGGCCAGGAGAGCTGGATAGCACCAAGTCAACGGTGTGATCCCTCCCTCCCTCCCTCCCTGTTTGCTGCCACTTTGCTATAGCTATATAGCTAGGGGGATGGCTGCCTGTAGCCACCTCCCGGTGCTGCCTCTGCTCCTCGCTAAGCTACAGCTCCCGGTTTGAGTGTGTGTGTCCCTGACTGCCTGTGGCCGCACCTCCTCTCCTCCCCTGCATGCTGCCTTGACTCCCATGGGCAGGCTTGCTCTCCACCTCTATCCTGTAAGCGAAGATGTGGTTATATTGCACGGCCCAGTGACGTCTCTGGCAGCTCGGTAAGCATCAGCAGCCTGATCACATGCTGGCCCAGTCAGTAGTGCAGGCGGGATAGGAAGGTGGAGGGTGGAGGTGGGTCTGGTCTGGTGGTAGGCCATATGGTACTCTTTCTCCCCCCCCCCCCCACCTCCCTCTGTGTCTCTGTCTGTCTCTCTCTCTCTCTCTCTGCGAGCTATAGAAACAATAGCTCCTGAGCACCGTGGAATCCGGCTTAGGCTTGGCTCTCTGGGAAACTCCTAAACTCCTGAGTACCCGTGTCTGCGTGTGGCTTTTTTCTTCCTGTCTGAGCAGACTTCCAGGACTCCGAGGGAGCAGCGGCGGCGGCAAGCAGGATGCTCTTCCCACCTTCCGCGCAGGAGTCTCCGCGTGGACTCCCGGATACCAGTGACCTGTGCCTTGGACTGCAGTCTCTCAGCCTGCCAGGGTGGGACAGGCCGTGGAGCACCCAGGAGTCGGATGCTGCAGCCCAGCCCAGCGCGCAGTCTGGTGAGTGAGTCTGTTGACGCACAGCAACAGTTGCTGGATTTGCCTTTTTGCAGCTTTGTCGCCAGGAGCTGTTCCTGGCAAAAATAGCAGGTTCTGATGGTTCCTGACAGCTTCCTTCTTACCTCGCCTACCCCCCCCCCTTTTTTTTTTAAGGTGGTAATTTCCTCAAGGGAACAGTAGTATCTTGTGAGGCTAAGTGAGACATTTAGTGGAGGGAAGCTGTTGGGAATTAGCCCCCATGAGTAATATGGAGGCATATGTTTCTAGGATTGATATTGTGCTGAGAAAGTAATTGTTAGTGGGGGGGGGGGAGTATTGCTCCTAATCATGTTTTTAGTGATGCTCCTGCAGAGCCAGTGGGTTGGAGGGCTAAAGCTGCAATCTCCAAAGTAGGCTTGTTATTGCGGGATTGTTGTAATATGGGATGGCGATGGCAAGGAGTTCAGTTGCGTTTATTTGTCTTAACTTGCTCCTCAACCCGCAAAGGGTCCCCAGAGTGGCTTAAGCTTCCCTATGTAGAGAGGATAGACATTTTGCCCATTAGCAAATCTTCTGTTGCTTGCCCTGGGCTGCGGGGCCACCAGCTTTGATGTCCAAACCTTGTCTCTAGGCAGGTGGGTGGCAGCTCTTCCTAGGGTTTGTGCGGTGGGGGGAGATCCTCTCTTCCTTTTGTTTGCTTATTGATGCGACAGTCTTGTATCTACATGGTTAGGATAGTAACTCTGGGTGTTATTGAGGGAAACTCTTAGGGTCAGTTATTCCTCCGAAACTTAAGTTTTACCTAAATGTGAAAGGGTATCATTAACACCTGTTCCTTCCAAGTATTGATCTTCCCTACTGCCCACTTCCTGTAATTTGCCAGTGTCATGCTTCTGGAAGACGCAACTTTGAGATGCCCAGCTGGCTCAAAATAGAATATTCTTCAGAGGACAGTGACTTGACAGTGTGTGTGTGTGTGTGTGTGTTGTTTATAATAGCAAATTTTTAAAAAAATCCTTTTCACCTTGCCAGTGCCTTGAAAACTACAGTTTGCAGCTGCTAGCCTTGGTGGTAGGACATGCCAGTATGTGGTTAGATGGAATTTTTGCAGGGCCAGCTAGGCTGTTGCAAATACTTAGGGCCTCAGTGTGTTATCTTAAATACCTTTTCTGTGGCTCCCCAAATCCCTTGTAAGAATGGCTTTTCGAAAGGGTGTGTGTGTCCCCTGCACATATAATGGGAAAATAAACTGGTTTGGGGGCAATAGAAACGACCTGCAGCATGCCCATTTATGCTGTTGGGAGTTCTTTCATCATCCTTACTTTTGGCTGTAGCAAAATGGCATCAAATGCTTTACGCTAGTACAGCAGGTCTCCTGCAGTTTCCATGGAACAGCCTTCTCCAACCTGGTGCCCTCCCGGTGTTTCTATTTCAACTCCCCATCAGCCCCAGCCAGTATGGGGAACCGTCAGGAATGTTGGGAGTTGTGGTCCAAAGCATCTAGAGGGCACCAGGTGGGGAAGGCTTCTATAGAGAAACGAGAGTAGGCCTGATAAACGTTGCAGGTTTTGACTGATCAGAGGACCATGGGTGGACACCTATCACAGCCACCTTGATCTTGTCAATAGCATCTTCTCAGTTAGTGGCTTGGAGCTGGTGTGTTAAGCTGTGGTCTCTGGCAAGCTCCCAGAGGACATAGAATCTGATTTCTAAAAGGTCCTGTAAATGTAGCAGTTTGCTGTGCTAGGCATAGATTGTTCTAACAGCCTGGACCTCCTGGCTGAAGCTCATAACACAACTGCTTGTCTTGCAATAGAATATGGCTGCAGTGAGCTAGGGCAAGAGCTTTGTGCAGACATCTTAAGGTGGGGCAATATTGGCACTTGCTCAACTGTAGCAGTCCATAAAATTGTGTTTGCCGCCACTTTGGCAGGCCCTGCAGGAAAAGGCTGGCCGATTAGCTGAATGAAGTGGTAAGCTATATGTGCCTGAGAGTTCATTAAAACTGCACAATACAAGCCATAGATTTCATAGATCATAGAGTTGGAAGGAGCCTACAAGGCTATCGAGTCCAACCCCCTGCTCAATGCAGGAAACTAGAGGAGGGGTCTCCCATCCAATAACCAGGCCTGACCCTGCTTAGCTTTCCACGCTCAGACAAGCTGAGCCAGTGTAAACCACAGGCCTGGCAGCCAGGCATCATATTAGAAAAAGGGCAAACATGCTGGTAAGAACTTCCAGGCAACATGTATGCAGTGGTGAAGGCCTCCAAAGAAGAGGAGAGGCCCAGACATCCATCTAGTCATAGACGTTGGGCTGCTCAGACCCCCTCTAAACCATCATTTTGAGCCCAAGCATAAAAACACATAGGTATAGCAGCTGTCTAGACAGAGTAGTACATTAATATTGCTGTAATATAGGCCTGCTGCACCCAGCTCAATTGTATTCCTGAGTGTGCAGCAAGATGTAGCTAGAGTACATTTTGCATTGCAAATGGCAACTAGCTATAAGATACTACTGCGAAAATCACTTTCCTATGGATGGCAGGTTCCAACAAGCAAAGTAAACCCAGCTTGAGTCTTTCCAGTAATGCAAAAACTTTGTGCCTCTGGAAGAAAGCTGCCTTGATATCAAATGGATGAGTTCCATACTTTGGTCTTACTACTAGAAAAGTTAAATTTCATTAATCTGACTGAAAGTGTTCCATTGGCCATGAACATGTAAGTCAGAGGCATGATTGCATTGTAGATGTGGCTGTATTTTCTCCTACCATTCTATTGGCATTTGGAGCTTATTCATACAGTAGTATGGCATAGAAAAGAAGCAGCGGCTGCATTTAGGCCCAAATGCCAAATATACTGGTGCCTAAATGCACTTGCGTTTTAAGTACTACTTGGCCATGTAGTACCCAGAGGGGGGCAGGCCATGTACCATTCAGCCCCTATATCAAGAAATAAGATAGGAGGGCAATGAATCTCTGAAAGTATTCTAGCAGAAGTTTCATCAGTAGGCCCAAAACAGCAATATGGTTTCCAGGGGCTGCATGGCTTATGGCGCAGCTGTATTAACTCCTCTGCAAAACCCGAACTCTGTTTGTGTGGGTTGTGTAGTCTCGTGGTCTTAAGATAGCTCTGAATCATGTACCACGAAGAAGAGAACTTTTAATTCTGAATCCAAATGCAGTCTTGGGCTTGGGTGACCATAGGGTTTTGTCTTGAGCAAAGAACTGTCCCAGGTGGCCTGAACAGCGAGGTAGAGGGGTGTGTGAGTGTGTGACATACCGTATATGTTCATGGTTTTTTACCCTCTTCGTTCTCTCTCCCCCCCCCACCCCACCCCTTTAATGTGTTTCCTGCTTTGTAAAGGCTTGCAGTGACTTTGCAGAACTGAAGTGCATGACAGATTTGGTTGCCTAGGTGTGGGACTTTTAAGGGGAAATGCTGTTTTGGAGGAGAAGTATATGTTCAGAAGTAAAAACATGGGAAGGTTAGAAAAGCAAGTATCGATGTAGGTGGCCTTTCCTGTGCATCATGCAGCAAAGGAAGACATCTCCTTCAGAAGACTGCTTCAGTAAGCAAAGACAGGATGCTGTGTCAAGAGTCCAGTTTCCAGCAGGCAGCTCCGTCGCCGTGTCTTGATGCAGCAGCTGGCATCTTGGCACTGTGCTTGGCACTAGGACTGCAGCGTTGCCTGGGTTTGTCTCGAGACCTGAGCCTATGGGTTGGAAAGGATAGGCCCAGCCGAGCACCAGGCTGTGCTGTTGGTTCTCAGCACTTCAGAAGCTTCTATAGTGACTCAGCTATACAAATCCACAGGGAGCTGGCTGGAAGTGCAAAAAGTTAGCAGTCACGCTAAAAATACTCTTGCTGATCTGCACTCTTGGAAGTGCCGGTGTTGGACTACTGATGAGCTTGGAATCCAGGCATGCACTTGCTGCTGTGACTCCTCTAAATCTGCATGCAATGCCCGCATTGCTCTCGCTGTGAGCAGCAAAGGCCGTGTGCTTAATACACATTGTTTACAGCCAGCCTTTACCAACCTAGTGCCCCCCAAATGTGTTGAATTACAACTCCTCTCATCTCCAGGTATCATGGCAGCTATGCTGGCTGGGGATGATGGGTGTTGTAGGCCAACACATCTCGAAGGGTGGTTTACAGCAATGCTGCTTGCATTAAAATATATCCAGAACCCTCTGTTTCTTTTTCGGTGGATGAGGGTGATGGCAAAAGTGTTTTGTTGCAGACTTGTCAGCTGGGCCCCAGCACTTTCTGCAGAAGGCATGTTTTTTGGTTGCCAAGGAATGCCATATACCCAGAATCAAGTAGCATGCATTTGCAAGAGCCTTTCATAGAACATAGAGTTGGAAGGAGCCTACAAGGCCATCGAGTCCAACCCGCTGCTCAATACAGGAAACTAGAGGAGGGGTCTCCCATCCAAGTAATAACCAGGCCTGACCCTGCTTAGCTTTCCACATTCAGACAAGCTGAGCCATGCATGAGCCACTGCTGTGTGTGGGGATCCTGTGGCTTCAGCAGTGGTTTGGTCATGGAACCTTGCTGTTGTGGAGAGGCTGTGCCTGCAGAATGTCAAGCTCTAGGACAGTGTTCTCCAACCTTGGGTCCCCAGATGTTTTTGGCCTACAACTCCCAGCATGCCCCAGCCAGCGTAGTTGTAGGCCAAAAACATCTGGGGACCCAAGGTTGGAGAACACTGCTGTAGGACTTCCGACTCTTGGAATCACTAGAACTTGACTACCGAGGACGACTGAGTGAAGGCTGGTCGGGGGATTGAGCGGTTTTCTAGGCCGAGCCTCTAGGAACTTAGAGTTTTCTGATTGAAGTTGTCAGATGGCAGACTGCACAGCTCAAGCCTCCCAAGGGGTTGCAGACATTTGCAATGCAGTTAAGACCTAATTAGGGAAGAACGAAAGCGAAAGGATGGCACTGTAAGTAAGGGCTGCTTATAACCCGGTGGGAAAGGGAGAGGCTGGTTGGTGAAGCAACAGTGGTGCACACGGAAGGTCCCAAGTTCAGTCCCCAGCATCTCCAGGTAGGTCTGGGAAGCACTCCTGTCTCAGACCCTGGGGAGTCACTACCAAGTCAGCGTAGACAGTTCTGAGATGGGTGGACCGATGACTCTGTATAAGGCAGCTTCCTGAGTAGCTACGTCTACCAGATCAGGAAGCGACCGGCTGTGTATGCAGAAGAGTCAGAACCTGCACTTGGGACAGTGGTGGCCAATACCTTATGCTTCAATATATTGAGAGTATTCCCCAATTTGGCATCTCCTTTTCTCAGCTCAAGGATATCTAATGGGTGTGGCAACAGTATTTTGCGCATCCAGTTTCTCTGTATTCTGTATCAGGGTAATACAATGCCTGTAGCCAGAAATGTGCAAAGTTCACAAAAACGTACCGTTTCAGTTGGCGTGCAACACGCCGGGGAAGAGTACAAAAGTACTGAAAACATGAAAATAGTCTGCTTAAAACGGGTAATGTAATTTCTCTATGAATGAGACTTTTGTTGCAGGAAATATTTCAACTTTGAACGCTCTGGTGTAATAGCATTCAAAGAAGTGCCTAGTACTATTTCCCCCCTCTTTTAAAGAAAATGCAGACCTGGTCCCCAGTCTAGAAATGAGTGCATAACCCCTACTGAAATCAAGGGGACAAACTAGCATCTAACAGGGTTGTCTTGCTAATTTCAAGGGGACCTCAGTATGATTGGCTACTTTGGACTGATGCAGCACGGTTCATAGCATCCTTAAGCAATAGTACTGCCTTGGAGCAGGAAGAGGTTAGAAATGTAAACTGAGGACCACATAAGGCATTCTCAACTATACTGCGGTCTGGCTACATCTTGACAAACGTCTGCACTGTTGTGGTGTTGGAAGTATATGCTTTGTCTGATTTCTCGGCCTGTTGTGTTGGAATGAGAAGATATATATATATATGACGAGAGTCTGTTTTTTTACCTTAAGCCAGGGGGTCTCCACTACATCTAAAAGCTCATCCTTCCTGTGCTCCCTTTTCCTGGCATTTCAACGCTAAAGCAGAACCACAGGAAACCCTTCAAGAACAGGGGTACAGGCAGGTTAAAAGCCGCTGCAGTTTGAACAGTGGGCATTGGATGTGCGCCCAACCCTTGAAAAGTTGCCTAGCTGGATGTCTGTGATGCAGGCCAGCAGGGTGCAGGCAATTCCATGTTGAAGAAATGGCTTTTATTTTGTCTATCCGAATTCAAATACCTGAAGGGCTTGTCACATAGAAGAGGGCAAGGATTCGTTCTCTGCTGCCCTAGAGCGCAGGACCAGATTTAATGGGCTTAAACTACAGGAGGGTAGATTTTGGTTGAACATTAGGAGAAATGTCTTGACGGTTAGAGCAGTTCAACAATGGAACCAATCACTTAGAAGGGTAATGTGCTCTCTTTCGGAGGGCATCAAGCAGAGGCCAGACAGCCATCTTTTAGGGATGCTCTAGCTCTGGATTTCCTGCAATGAGCAGGGGGTTGGACTAGATGGCCTCCAGAGACCCCCTCCAACTCTATAGATGTTCTGTAATCTGTTGCTTGACCGAAGAACTTGCACTTTTGGGGGCTCCATATTAAAGCAGCCAGGAATTCTGCAGAGTTTGTGATGCTGTACTGCAGGGATCTCCAACACCGCACCAGATTTTAGTCATACATAGAGTAGACTCATTGAAATCAATGAGACTTAAAATGAGACAATAAATTATTTATTGTTTCTTAAGTCAGCTCACGGTCGGTATGAACACATTTTATTTATTATATTTATACCCCGCCTTTTTTCCTGCAAGGAACCCAAGGCGGCTTACATAATTCTCCTCCTCCTCTCCATTTTATCCTCACAACAACCCTGTGAGGTAGGTGAGGCTGAGAGTCAGTGACTGGCCCAAAGTCACCCAGTGAGTTCATGGCCGAGCGGGGACTAGAACCTGGATCTCCCAAGTCCCAGTCCCAACACTAACCACTATGCCACACCGGCTCTTTATGCACACCTGGGTGCTTTTCCTTGCAGTGGATAGAGGATGCTCCTCTTTCTGTATATCATACTTTTTGCCCTCCTCAACAAGTTTCGTATATATTTTTGCTAGATGCTTTTGTGAGAGATGACACCAGAGGCCTGGGAAGGGAAGTGTTAACAGCAGTGAGGCTTTCCAGTCTATGATGTTTCTCGTCTTTTTAGCTACCAGGGATGGGAGAGCAAGTATCTTGTTGTGTGACCTCTGAATCCTCAGAGTAGTTTACCCCTAGATAGAATGAAGTTTGCCCTTCTCTATGTTTACTGATCTGGTGGTTGTGGGGACAGACGGACAGGATGACAGATTTATTCCAAAGAGAGAGTCTCTTCCATGCCCTAATAGAACAGCTGAGTCACAAGCAATGATCTCTGGGCTGCTGCCAGTTAGGGAGTGGCGGTTCTTGGGCAGAGCAACAGAATTATGTTGGACGGTAAAAAGACCTGCTTAATTCTCCTCCGGTGAAATGCCGCTCTTGAGAGCGTGAACCATGCTGAATTAATACACCTGAGACTTGGTAGAAGTCTGCATTTGGCTGTTTCTCTTCCAGCTTATTCTGAGGAGAGCACTGACAAAATTGCTCAAGGTAATTTCGGTCTCCAGAGCCTTAGGTGTTAATTCTGAACTCCAAATAACATTGGTCTACATTAACTTCTTGCATCATGGATATAATTTCCCTAGACCAAGATTCAGAATCAAGGGAACAGCCATTTTAATGCCGTGGTTGTATGTTGTGCTGGAAGCAGCAAGCATATGATCATACAAGACGTATCCCTCTCAGCCCGATAAAAAGCTTACCTCCCTGTTGTTAACTCCTCTGATCTAGCCAGATTTGTTACCTATTCAGTTGCCGTTAGCTTGTATAATACGCTCTTGAGACTGCTGCCTGCCTCACTTAGCTTTGTTCTCAGGCTGGCTGTGGAGAGGAGGAAGGTTGCTTCCCTAGGATTGAACTGTCAGGTCTCTGCCATTAAGGCATTACATTAAACTGTGTGACTGGCTGAAGCTAGTTTCTCTGCATCTTTTCTACTTGACCGTGTTGGTTGCTGAACAATAAAGGATCCAGTTGGGATAGTCTTAAGCTGACTTCGAGAGATGCCTTCGAAAGATTCCTGACGAATGCAATTGAACACTATCACGTGATCAACATCAAGCCTACTCAATGGCGGTGAAGGCAGCAAATAAGTTCTGTTTTACTGCCTCCGTTGCATCCTCCCTATGCTGACTGGAACTTTCTGGGTCATTCCAGGCCTATTATACACTGGTCCAAAGGAGGTGGTTGAACCCTCCGTGATCCGTTTGCTCTGCATTTTGAGGATAAAATCACTTGCATCCATTGGGATCTCGACGCCATTGTTCTGGCAGATCAATCTCATGAGGTGTCCAGTATTGTTGGATGGATTTTAGTTAGTACAGCTCAAGGATGTAGACAAGATGCTTGGATGGGTACGTGTGGCGACTTTCATGCTGGATCCTTCCTCTTCATGGCTGGTGAAATCTAGCAGGGAAGGACAGATGGTTGGGCCAGGGAGGTGATAAATGCCTCCTTATGAGAAGGAGTGATCCCAGGTCGCCTGAAAGAGGTGGTGGTAAGACCACTCCTTAAGAAGCCCTCCCTGGATCTGGAAGATCTGAACAATTTTAGACTGGTTGCACAGATCCCTTTCCTGGGCAAGATCCTTGAGTGGGTGGTCGCTGGCCAGATCCTGGCACTCTTGGATGAGACTGAACCCCATTAATTTGGAGTTCAGGCCTGGTTTTGGTACTGAGACTGCCTTGGTTGCCCTGTATGATGACCTGTATCAAGAGAAAGATGGAAGGAGTATATCCCTGTTGATACTCCTTGATCTCTTGGCAGTATTCAGTACTATTGATCATGGTATCTTTCTAGAGTGGCTGTCCAAGTTAGGAGTTGGGGGCACTGCTTTGCATCATTAAATGCTGGTTTTGATCTAACCTCGATGGTTAAAGGATTGCCTCTTCCCATATGTACCTACACAAGCCCTAACATCACCTCAGTGGCACGGAGTGCCTTCTACCAACTTTGGTTGGTGGCCCAGCTACACCCCTATCTGGACAGCGATAACCTGGCTTCAGTTGTCTATTCTCCGGTAACCTCCAAGTTACATTACTGCAATGTGCTTTATGTGGTGCTGCCTTTTAAGAAGGTTCAGAAGCTGCAGCTCATGCAAAATGTGGCGGCCAGATTAATATCAGGGATAAGAAGGTCCGGATGTACAACACCGATTCTGGCCCACTTGCACTGGCTGCCTGTATGTATCTGAGCCCGATTCAGGGTGCTAGTTTTGACCTATAAAGCCTTACATAGCACAGGACTGCAATACCTGATGGAGCATCTCTCCCGGCATGAACCTCTACCCATACGCTACGTTCATCATCTAAGACCCTCCTCCAGGTGCCTCCTCTGAGGGAGGCTTGGAAGGTGGCAACAAGGGAGAGGGCCGCCTTGGTGGTGGCCCCCCAATTGTGGAATGATCTCCCTGACTAGGCCTGCCTGGCACCAACACTGTTATTTTTTGGGTGTCCGGTTAAGACCTTCCTCTTCTCATTTTTCTTGTTGATTAAAATGGTTTTAGATATTTGTGTTTCTCTGTGTTGTCTGTTTACCGGTATATGTTTGTTTGTATATGGTTTTTTAAAGTGTATTTTTAAGGTTTTAATCTTTGTAAACTGCCCAGAGAGCTTCAGCTATTGGGCTGTATAGAAATTGAATGAATGAATGAATCTACAGAGGCCCTGCTCTGAGTGCCCCCTTGCTTTGAAGTGCAGAGGGTGGTCCCAAGGGAGAGGGCCTTCTTGGCACTGGCCCCTGGTTGTGGAACACTCTCCCTAGAGAAGCTCATCTGGCACTCATATTATTTCATAGATTTCATAGATCATAGAGTCCTTCCATCGAGTCCAACCCGCTGCTCAATGCACGGAACTAGAGGAGGGGTCTCCCATCCAAGTAATAACCAGGCCTGACCCTGCTTAGCTTTCCACGCTCAGACAAGCTGAGCCAGCGTAAGCCACAGGCCTTGACACCAAGGAAGTCACTTGATAGTAAGACAAAGTATTTGCAGCATGCAACTAACTTACAGAATTCATTGCCACAACATGTAGTCATTTTATTTATTTGATTTAGTATTACATTTATATCCTATGTTTTTTCCTCCTGCAAGGAACCCAAGGTAGCTTACAGGGTCGTCCACCTCTCCATTTTTATCCTCACAACAACCCTGTGAGGTAGGTTAGGCTGAGAGGCAGTGACTGATCCAAAGTCACCCAGTGAGCTTCATGACCTGAGTAGAGATGAGGACCTGGATCTTCTGAGCCCCAGTCCAACACTCTCACCACTACACCACACTGGCTCTCCAATAATGGCTGCTGGCATTATATGACTTTAAAAGGGGATTTTAAAAATTGGTGGAGAACAAGCTTATCCGTGTCAGCTGGCTATGATCCTCCATGTCCCAACAAAGATGATAGTGGTTGGGATGCGGAGGAGGGCCTTCTCAGTGGTTGCACCTAGGCTGTGGAATTCCCTGCTTGGGGAGGCCCAGCTTGCTCCCTCATCAATGTGCATTTTTGCCACCTTGTGTACGTCTCCCTTCTATACACATTTTGGCCAATTGCTGATGGCCGGCTTCTTATGCTCCATGAATTTTCCATGAACCATCTCTTCTTCTCTTTAATGTTTTGCTTGTTAATTCTTTTTAGTGTGTGTTTCTTCGGCTGTTTTGAAATTTTATATTGCGAGCCACCTTGAGTATTTGTTTAGAAATGGAATGCTGGGATAGAAATGTTCCAGATAAATCAGTGAGAACTAAATGGAAAACTTCCCATGTACAGATGCTGGGGACAAATACGGGGAATGACTATTGATATCATACCCTGCTTGGAAGCTTTCTTTGGCATCTGGATACTTTGGAAATGGGTTGCAGGGTTAGAAAGACCCGTGGTCTAATCCAGCAGGGCAGTTCTTATAATCATATGATTAAAACTCATGTTTAGATAGGAATTCTTCTTTCTTTAGGGTGCAATGTTATGCATGTTTCTACAGGAAAAGGTCTTACAACTTCCAGCATTCCTCAGCCCAACCATGGTGGGAATGCTGGGAGTTGTAGGACTTTTCTTTCTTTCTTTTTTATTTATTCCATTTCTATATATTTATTTTCTTTCCGTCTAAACAAACATAGGATCGCTCCCTTAGTACCCCTGCATCTAGAAACTGGCATGATCGCAGTCCCACTCTGAAGCCTGGAACATAAGAGTTCTGAAGCCTCTGATGCAGAATGCAGTTGGTTCTGTAGAATTCTGAGAACCTTCATGATGAGTGGGTGTCTCTGTTAGTGTTGGGCCCTCCATAGTTGTAGAAAGAAAATTCCGTTGATGTCTGCTACAACATGCTTAAATTTAAGAAGATCTGAGTAAGCTTTCATTTGAGGTGAGGCAGGAGGTTATCAGAGACAGGGCCTTCTTGCTGGTGGTGCCCCAGTTGTGGGATGCTCTCCCCAGAGAGGTTTCCTGGCGTATACTACCTTATGTCCTTTTAGAGCCAAGCAACACCTTTTTATGTTTTTCCAAGGTTTTAGATACAATTTTAATTATACTATTTTATGATCTTGTGGCTTTTATTTTTCTTTGTATTTATATTTTAATTGTTCTTTTTGTTAACTTCCCTGGGAATATAATTGAAGGGTGGTATAAAATATACTCATAAAAAATAAACGGGGGACGACAACGATACTTCATGTTTCCTAGAGACCGTGTCCTTGGTCTTCACATCCTGCAGTGTTTGAATACCACCTCGTCCAATCCTTGACAAAAATGGAACAAATGAATTTGTGCCAAATGTGTAGCTGGCTCCATACCAAGACTGACGAGGAGATTCATTTAAGTTTATATATTATGAACATAGCAATCCCAAGGTGGTTCTCTGAGATGGCTTCAGCTTTCCCGAAAGCCACTTTGGCCTGAGGGACAAAAGACACCTTACCACGGGCTGGCCCTGCCATTAGGCCCTGAAGGTGTGAAGCCCTCGGGTGTGATGGGGATTCAACTGCCACTCCAGTCAGCTTGTGTACATGGAATGAGGAGAGGTGCCATCTTCTTCGCCTCAGGCGGCAAAATGTCTCAGGCCAGCCCTGGCCTGTAAGTGCAGGATTTTTCTTTCCCAATAGCCAGAGCAGCCCCCCCCCCATCAAGATCCATGGATGTGGGGACTGTAACCCCTTGCCCTCTGCTGTGGCCCCAATATGGATCAGGACGGCATCTGCTATTCGCATGGGGGGAAACTTCCCATCCCTCAGAGATAGGGTGGATGAGGGAAGAAGGCACATAGGTAGGAAGCCGTTCTGTAGTTGGGCTTCTTCTGTTCAGACAAGTTGGTCTCAGCAGGACCTAAAGCCGAGCTGCGGCGTGTTGCTTCATCGTCTAAATGTAAGTGCTCAATTGATGCCAACTTAGCAGTTGCACAGTAACCTGTCCCCTAAGGATCATCAAAACAAAACTGCAGGCACCTGGGTGTACTGGCGATCCTTGCAACTCCCTCCTCGGGGTTTGCTTTTTGTTTGCCATAGTTGTCTTGAGAGGCCCCAGAAACTGGCAGCTGGGAAATTCCGAGAAGAGCCGAAATCTTGTTGGGGTGTCTATGCTAAGCAAACTCAGACTTGCACCCATGGTCCAAAATTTGAATCCAGAATAAATAAGGCACACATGCAGTAAGATAGGCGTATCAGCAATTGGCATAGTAGTCTGTGATGAGGCAACTTGGGGAGGTTAGATAAGCAGCCCCAGACCAGCATAGGATCTTTCCCATATGATTTGGCCGAGGAATTGTGCTGCCACCACCAGATACGCAACTTAAGCTAGACATTAACAGATAAGGTGAAAGCTAACATGGGAAAATGTATTTATAGAAGATAGTTCCATAAGATTTGGTTTCTAAAATAGACAATAGCACGAATGAATTCATTGTGACTCCAAAAGCATTTTTGGGCTACATATAGCTAATACATGTTGGCATTTTTTTTTTTTTTTAATTTGTCTGTGTTTCCTAAAATTGCACATAATGCAGTCCACATGCTGAAGCTAAGCAGGTATGAGCTGGGTCAGTACTTGGATGGGAGACTGCCTGGGCTGCCCACATCTGTTCTCCTGCATCGAGCAGGGGGGTGAACCCAATGGCCTTATAGGCCCCTTCCAACTCTACCATTCTATGATTCTACCTGCCAAATAGACTATGGTGCAATCCTATGCATGTTTAGACAGAATAGTCCTATGACTCCCAGCATTCCCCAGCCAGCTTGGCTGGCTGGGGAATGCTGGGAGTTGTAGGACTTCTTCCTGTCTAAACATGCGTAGGATTGTGCCCTAGGTGATGTGAGGCAGAAAATTTTCCAGTGCTTATAATTTTTCTGTGGAGATTTTTCCATTCCATAAATTCATTAGTAAATGAATTGCAAATACAATATCAGCCAAGCTTGGGTGCAGAAGCTCCTCTTGCTGAATATTACAGGTACTTTAGGATTATGCAGGATATTCGAAATCTTGAGGACTAGAAACTTTTTCACTGAAAAGCCCAGGTAACATTTTCTGTTTTGCAGATGTGCATGACACATCTTAATAACTTAATAGCCTAGCATGGTACAGCTTCCCTTTTTATACTCTTGCTAGCAGCAGAGCCTCTAGCTATTTGCTTTAACACAAAAAACATACAAACATATATCCCTCTGTTCATAAGAGACAGGCAAGGGGAATGCCAATGTTTTTACAGAGCAGAGTACTTGCTTTCCAAAACAAGGCTGTGCAAGGTTCTGGCTGGAATATACAGCCTTCAGTATGCTGCTGTTGATTGGCCCATGCGCCTGTGTGTGACTGTAGAAAGCACAGTGGTGTGTAGGAGTAAATGTGTGATGTGTCTTTGGGTGGTGGGGGGAGCAGTCTCTGGAAGAGATGCTGACTCCCCGCTTTGGAGGGCTTTATAGCTATGGTTAAAAATTGACCTCAAGGCATTACAGATGACAGTGGCTTTGCTTACACCCCCAGCTAGACATGTACTAGAGCGGTTGTTGTGGACAGCAAGATGAGGAAAGGGGGAAATACTGTACTGGCAGCCTTGGCCGTTAGATTTGGGTGTGTGTGTGTACTGAAATACTTGTGTTGATGGGTCTATGCAACATCTGGGTGATGAGGCTGCTGTGCTTCTGCTTGCAGCTTTGGCATGCAGCTCTCTCTCTCTGGGCAAAACGGTTATTTAACATTCGTGGGTCCTGCTGATCTACCTCCACTGTCTGAGATGCGATTAGCTTCTGATCAAGTGCTCTGGAAGATTTCCCTTGTGTGCTAAAGCACAGATGGCAGGGTGCTGCCTGCAGTGGCTGATGGGCCAAAAGCAGACACAGCGCAGGAAAGCAGAAACTGCTGCTTGCATAAGCCGGCACTTAATTTATTTTGCATCCAGGAGAATTGATGCCTGTGTGTGTGTGCGCGCGTGTCTGTGTGATAGGTGGGGCACCTGCATTGGAGCAGCTCGGCGCAGTTAGCTAAGCCTTGCGCATGGTGCGCTGGGGACAGTCCTCCTGTATCCTGGCACAGAATTGGATGGAGTTTATAATGTGCATTCCAGACCTGCTGAGCTCTGTCCCTGAATTCTTTCTCTCCCCCCCCCCCCCCGCTTTTTATTTTACAGCAAGCAAGCACTGTCTAGTGCAGCGTTCTCCAACCTTGGGTCCCCAGATGTTTTTGGCCTACAACTCCCAGCATGCCCCAGCCAGCTATACTGGCTGGGGCATGCTAGGAGTTGTAAGCCAAAAACATCTGGGGACCCAAGGTTGGAGAACGCTGGTCTAGTGAAAGGGAGCAGAGGGTGGTGCTGGCCTTGCAAGGGCAGAAGTGTACAATAAATCATCCCGTTTGTTCTGTTTGCAGTTCTTAACATGCTTAGCAATCCCCTGGGGAAAACCCCTTTGGGTTTCCTGCCACTGGATCCCATTGGCTCTGAGCTGACCGAGGGCCTTCCAACCCCGACTTTGAGGAGCTCCCGCCTGGACAGTAGCCGTTCACTCCTGTACTCACGTTCCAGCAGTCCCTCTGACTCTGATACCAGCGGATTCAGCTCTGGTTCTGACCATCTCTCAGACTTGATCGTAAGTTTTGGGGGGCGGGGGGTTTGGCCTCCTTCCATTGGGGAACAGAGGGAGATAGATTGCGGCAGATGGGTGCTATTATTATTTATTTCATTTCTATACCCCTCAATAGCTGAAGCTCTCTGGGCAGTTCACAGCAATTCACAATGTACAAAACACAGATACAATAAAAGTACAGCATAAAATACAGGAACCACAAAATACAGCATACAATTTCAATATGCAAAATTTAAAACAGTTTAAATAGCTAAAGCAGTTGCAGTAAAAAAAAAAAAACTCTAGACCTGTTAAGAACAGCTGACCTCATTTGTCATTAAATGCCTGGGAGTAGAGGACAGTCTTAACCCAGTGCTGAGAAAGTGACAATATTGGCGCCAGGCGGGCCTCAGTGGGGAGATCGTTCCATAAGGGGGGGGGCACCACTGAGAAGGCCCTTTCCCTTGTTGTCACCCTCAGAGCCTCCCTGGGAGGTGGCATTTGGAGGAAGGCCTCAGATGTAGACCGTAGTGCAGGTTGTGCAGAACACTGAAGTCCTGATGTGATTTAACAGAACTTCAGAGAACATCCACTCTGCAGTGGAGTTGCAGACTCCACTCCCAACCCCCTCAAGTCGCTGAGAAATGGGAGAATACTCGAGTAACTGCAGGTGGATTTAAGTGACTCTTCTTTCTAGGAGCATTGGGTTTTTTTAGAGAAGGAATAGCACCTGCACCAGAGTTGTCCTTCAGATTATGTTTGTGGAGAAGACATGACAAAAATCAATGGCAGACTCTTGAGCTGATCACAAATTACAGACACCACATGTTCATAGAATCCTGAAATCTATGAAATACTAGGTTTTGTACAGAAACCTACTACAAAATAAATTGATTATGCAGTATAACTCTTCTTGGACGTACTTCTCACCTTCCTTTGAAATCCTTGCCAGCTCTAAGAAGACAATAAATGGAACAGGTTTTTTTTTTTGTTTTTTAAATGGAGGCATCCCTCTTATTTGCACTTTGACACAGTAAACTGGCAAAAGGAAACGGTTAGTCAATTGAGGGCGCAACCCCATGGATGTTTAGACGGGGAAAAAGTCCTATAACTCCCAACACACACACACCCCACACCCCGCCAGCATGATTTAGAAGCATGGAACGTTTAAGCAGAGACTGGGAAGCTACCTGCCAGGGATGTTGTAGCAGTTGATTTCCTGCATTGGGGTTGAACTAGTTGACCTTTTAGGTCACTTCCATCTCTATGATTCTACGTACTTGTTCCCACAAACTGTACTCTTAATACCTGTCTCTTGCAGTCAAGCCTCCGTATCTCCCCACCTCTGCCATTCCTGCCTATTGGTGGTATTACCAGAGATTCCTTAAATGGAGCAGGATCCCACCTCGATCAAGACCAAGCTACTTTGGCTGCAGTCACTTCGACCCCAACCAGCATGCCCAAGCAGTGGCCTGGAGCATCTGCATGGCCTTCCTGGCATCTACCGGACTCCCCAGAGGATCCATTCAGTATTGAAAGGGAAGCGAGACTGCACAAGCAGGCAGCAGGTGAGCCAATGGACGGCCTTGCGTTTGGGGATAGGGTTGGAGGGGGGGGAGAGGTTTTAATGCCAATCTAATCCATCCATTTTATCCCACGTACTATTTAGCATATACATGCAACCTCTGGCAGAGATTTTTCAGAGTTTTAGGGTTTGGTGCCACCAATATGCTGAGGACACCCCAACTCTAAATCTTTCTTTCCCATCTAAATCCAAGGAAGCAGCTCTGGTTCTAAATCTGTGCCTGATGTCAGTAATGGACTGGATGAGGGCAACCAAACTGAAGCTTACTCCAGACAAGACAGAGGTGCTCCTGTTCAGTTGAAAGGCAAATCAGGGAATAGGGCTTCAACCTGGGCTGGATGAAGACTCAGGCTTGCAGTTTGGGTGTAGTTCTGGATTCGCCCCTGAACCTGGATGCCCAGATCTCAGCAGTGGCCAGGAGTGCGTTTGCACACCAGAGGCTAGTGTGCCAACTGTGCCCGTTTCCCAGAGATGTCTGACCGGGCCATGGTCATCCATGCCTTAGTTACATCCCATTTGGACTACTGTAACGTGCTCTATGTGGGGCTGCCTTTGCAAACGGTTCAGAAACTTCAGCTGGTCCAGAATGCTGCGGCCAGACTCTTGACTGGGGCCAGTTACAGGGAGCATGTGACTCCCTTGTTACAACAGCTTAACTGGCTACCAGCCTGTTTCTGGGCAGAATTCTACTGGTTATGACCTATACAGCCGTATATGGCTTGGGACCCCAGGCTACCTGAAAGACTGCCTTCTCCTATATGAGCCTGCCTGGTCTTAAGATCTTCGGGAGAGGCCTTTCTTTTGAAACTGCCACCTTCAGAAGCGGGTTTGGTGTCACATGAGAGGGGGCCTTCTCGGTGGCCGCTCCCTGCTGACTGAGGCTAGGTTTATTTTATTTATTTATTTCATTTATATACCGCCCCACAGCCGAAGCTCTCTGGGCGGTTCACAATACTTTATGCATAAAAACAATAAAAACTTACAACATAGTTTAAGAATTAAAAAACCAAATTTAAAAACACAGTTTAAAATAACAGTACAAAAACCAATAAAACTGAGCCTACAGGTGACAATCCCCCCGTGCTATTCCAAATCCTAACTAAATGCCTTGGCATAGAGGGAGGTCTTAACCTGGCGCCGAAAAGATAGTAAGGTTGGCGCCAGGCGGGTCTCAGTGGGGAGCTGATTCCATAATTGGGGGGCTACCACCGAGGTTCGCTCCCTCTCTGCTGACCTTCTGCTGGCAGGTGAAGACCTTCTTATTCAAGTAGGCCTCTGGCGTGTAAGCGGGTCTGCTGAGCTGTATGCTGTTGTTTTTATTCTGTTGTTGCTGTGTTTTTATTCATTTATTGTTGATTTAATCATTTATGATTGTAAGCTGCCTTGAGTGCCATTTTTTCTCGGTAGAAAGGTGGAGTACCAGTCAGACAAATCCATTAATTAAATCTGTCCCCGGCTCCTGGGCGAAGCTTCTCAATCTTTGGCTTTTGTCTTCAGCTGTGAATGAGGCCACCTGCACGTGGAGCGGGCAGCTCCCACCGCGGAACTACAAGAATCCAGTCTATTCCTGTAAGGTGTTTTTAGGAGGAGTCCCCTGGGATATCACAGAAGGTGAGTAACCAGCAAGCCTCCCAAGAACTGCAGTAAGGCAGGTGGTGCAGTGAAGAACTCCACTTCCTGATGGACCTTTCCCCATGCCATCACGGTGCAGGTAAACTCATTTCATGCAGGCTCTGCTCCTAATTCACAGGGAACGTGTGTAGCACATATAGGCAGCCCCTCCAGTTTGACCAAAGCAGCCTTCCCCAACCCTGGTCCAGATGTGTTGGACTGCAATTCCCAGCATTCCTAGACAGTGATGGCAGCAGTAACAGCAACCTCAAGTAAAATGGAAGCAAAGCAGAACAACACACCAGAAAAAGAGAACCAGTGTGGCGTAGTGGCGCAAGCTCTCCAACCTTGGGTCCCCAGATGTTGCTGGACTACAGCTCCCAGATTTCCTTGCCATTAGCCATGCTGGCTGGGTATGCTGGGATCTGTAGGCTGGCAGCAACATCTGGGGACCCAAGGTTGGAGAGCCCTGGACCGGGAGTCGGGAGATCTGGGTTCTAGTCCCTGCTCGGCCATGAAGCTCACTGGGTGACTTTGGGCCAGGCACTGACTCTCAGCCTAACCTACCTCACAGGGTTGTTGTGAGGATAAAATGGGGAGGAGGAGGATTACGTATGTAAGCCGCCTTGGGTTCCTTGCAGGAAAAAAGGCGGGGTATAAATATAATAAATAAATAATGGGGGGGGCAGATAAACTCCATATATTCTGAGTAGAATCCGAGAACGTGACACCAGGTACAGTAAGGGCTCCTAGCTCTGTGGTGGAATGCATGCTTTGCAAGGAGAGGATCCCAAGCTAAAGCAAAAAGGAAGCATGGCCGGGAAGGCCTTTGCTCAACAGCCGTTGCTAGTCGAGAGTAGGCAACACCTGACTAGATAGACCTATTAGTATTACTATTACTACCACTACTATCATTTTGATTATTGTTATTAGTATTATTAATTTCATTTCTATACCACCTAGTAGCTGAAGTTCTCTGGGTGGTTCACAACAATTCATTAAAAAAACACAAACCACAAATACAGTAAAATACAATAAAAACAGCATTAAATTCCAATATACAACATTTAAAACAGAATTTTTAAAAATTTGAGCAGCTAAAACACTTCCGATACAACTAGACCAACTTAAATGCCCCCCATATGCCATTAAATGTTGTTGAATGCCACGGAGAAGCGGGCAGCCTTAACCTGGCACCAGTGCTGTGATCCCATAAAAGGCTGCTTTGAAATGCGTCCTGATGTTAGTTTTGTTTGGTCAGTGGCTTTACTAAAGAACCGCATTGTGCAGTGTATGCTCTGATTGCAAGAGATGGTGAGGGGCAGGAGTGGCCAGAAGGTAGATCTGGATCTACTGGTAGAGCTCTGAACGATTTACAGTGTATCAACAGGGGTATCTGACTCCCAGTTGCCTGTCAACAGCAGCAACAAAATGACTCCTCTATGCCCTAAATTATACTGCTGAAATGAAGAAAGTTTAGGCTAACCAGGAGTGGATTTTGGTGTAGAAGGACTGTGAATTCTATTCAGTTCTGGTACTCAAAAACAAATTCCTGGCTTCAGAGTTCTTTAACTCGAAGTTAAAATCCACAGTTGGGCAATACCAAACCAGAATTCCATAAAAATGTGCAAGCTTTCCAGTCGTCCAGAACTCTTCATCAGGCTGGTACAAAAAGTAGGGGATCCTCTCCTTTTTGTACCATCTAGCCTGATGAAGAGTTTTGGAGAACTCAAAAGCTTGCACACTTTTGTACGACATCGGTTGGTATTAATAAAGGTATTGCCCTGCTTTGACTTTGGGATGATTATTTTTTTCAGCACTGCTCTTTACTTTTTAGTTAAACCTGAGAGCCACTGACCAGAGCTGGTGCAAAAACTTAGAATTAATTTTTAAAAAGCAAAGTAGAAGTCCGCACAATCTGAAGTCTGCCCACACCTGGTGCAGAGTATTGGATAGAACATTGGGCTTGGATTGGAGAGCGACAGGCTCAAGGCCTTACTGGGCATGACATTCACTGGGTGACCTCGGGCCAGTCCCCATCTCAACTGAACATGCCTCTCAGATAAAATTTGGAAAACTCCATGCACATGGCTGCCCTGGACTCCTTTACAAGGAAGATGGGATAACAGGATGAGTGGGCTGATGGAATAATTCAGAAGCTAGCACCAATTTCCCCCCACATAATAGCTATTGTGTGTTTCACAAAATGCCACTTAAAGCATTCAGAGCAGCTGAATTGCATGAGGAAGGAACAATCCAAGGCTTGCACGGTCATTGGGAGGGGGGGAAATGCATGCTTTGTTAGTGAAGAGAATTTGGATTGGATATAGAAAATCGAGGCTTAAATCCCCACTCACCCAGCTCCTGTTGGGTAGCCCACTATGCTCATCTCATACATTACTGGTGCAGAGTGATACCTGTCTTCCAAGGAATGCATTGCCGACCAGGGAACTTTCTGATGTGACCTATTCTTCCCACATGGCTTTAGTCCCACAATTCATTTCCAACCCTGGATGCAGCCATGGGGAAGATGCAACTGTTGCATAAAGCCTTACAAGATGGCTTTAAAGATAAATGCTAATAATAATGCACTCCCATGTTAAAATTGCTACAGAAATATAGGAACATAGGAAGCTGTCATATAGCAAGTCAGACCATTGGTCCGTCATGCTCAGTACTGGCTACAGCTACACTGACTGGCAGCGGGTCTCCAGGGTTTCAGACCAGAGTCTTTCCTAGCCCTACCTGGGAGATGCTGAGGATTGAACCTGGGACCTGCTGCATGCAAAGCAGGTACTCTAAACTGAGCTGTCTCCCTCTGCCTCTCTATTGTGCCTGCTGAATCTCCTGCTAACTTACCCTGAGGTTTACAAGATGAAAAATGTTGACATGGGTATATACAACCTGTATTACACAAGTACATATGGCTGTAACATTTCAGCCAGAACTTAAAAGTAAAACGGTACAGCCTTCAACAAGGGGTTTATCTTTGTAAACCTATCTTTAAACCAGGATTGGGCAGAAGGTATTCCATTGGCCATGCTGGCAGGGGCTTCTGGGAGTTGAAGTCCAGAACATCTGGAGATCTTCCTTCTGCCCAGCTCTGCCTTAAACCACTTAGGTCAGTAGCCAAAGCATCATAGTTATTAGGAGGAATCCACCTGTGCCAGAAAATCCAAAAGGTAAATGTAAAACTATAAAAATAAAGGCTAAGGCAGCTTTCTACAGCCTCTTAAGTGTTTTAGACTTCAGTTCCCACCCATCCCAGCCAGCATGCCCAATGTTCAGGAATGCTGGGAGTTGTAGCCTCAAACATCTGGAGGGTACCAGTTGCGGAAGACTGAGTTAAGAAATTGTATTGCTTTCCCCACTCCCAGTCTGAAGTGATCTATTCCCCAGAAGACCACATGTCATCGTATCAGAATCTGCAGAGTCTCTTAGCTGAAAGAGGAATAGGTTGGCTTGCTATCAGGAGTCTGGGCCGTGGCTCAGTGGTAGAGCATATGCTTTGCGTGCAGAAGGTCTCGCGTTCAACCCCCAACATCTCCAGGTAGGGCAGGAAATACGCCTGCCTGGAACCCTGGAGAGCCGCTGCTGCCAGTCAGTGTCGACAGTACTGGGCTAGATGGACCAAGGGTCTGACCCAGTATGAGGCAGCTTCCTGTGTTCCTAGAAGGAAATGCACAAAGCATAGGCCCTCCCACCCCATGTGTGCATTGGAGTGGGGGCTCGGGGTGGGTGTTGTTGTTGTTTTTCTTCCCTCACCTCTGACTAAATCTCTCTTCCGTGCAGCGGGTCTGATCAGCACTTTCCGTGTGTTTGGCTCGCTGAGGGTGGAGTGGCCTGGTAAGGATAGCAAGCACCCCCGCTGCCCTCCCAAAGGTAATATGCCTAAAGGTAATACAGACATGGTAGGAACCCTTTTATCCATGCTACGTATAGAGCACTGAGGTCTGCTGGGCTAGCACGGCTGCATGCTGGTGACTGGACGGGGGGAGCACCATGAGGTGCAGGCCTCTCTCTGGCACACAGGTTCTTTCCGCTCATTGTGCTGCCGATAACTTGCTCGGGCGGGGGGAGCACCCACACGCTGGTGGCCATTGAGGACGAAGTGGTGGTGGAGGAGGCGGCCGGGCTTTTGGAGTTTGGGATGGGAAACTGTGGCTGTGGTTACCACTCTTCCAAATCACCTGTGTCAAGGGCATGATTAGAGCTGACTTAAGTCACCAAGCAGAAAACTTTGCTTGGCCAATAAGGCAGCATTTAGGAAGCGACTAGCTGTGTTACTCAAGATCCATTGGCCCTGCTGTTCAGGCTAGGAATCTCAGGGTGCTTCCACACTAGTTCCCCTTTGATGCCGTTGCATCACTCATTCCTGGCAATTCAGGTGACGTTTCTCCCAAAGGGTTGCATCCCCTATTTTCCCAAGTGTTGGGTTTTTATTTAGGGTTGGAGGGGGGGGTTTAAGTGCTGGTTGTGGCAATTTTTGAAGCTGCCCCAATCCTTTCAAGGTGTGAACTGATTTCTCGCTAATGTCCTGTTTGGGAAATGCAGTTTGTGACGTGGTTGGTCTAATCCTGAGTTGCTCCTCTGCCCGCGCATCCTGCCACCATTAACCTGTTCTGAAACACCATCCCTCTCTCTTTCCTGCTCAGCTATGGGGTTTCTGGAGAAACCCAGGTCAGTTTTACCTCAGTAGTGAAAGGGCTGTTCCAGATTCTCTCTGAAACTGTAGCTGGATTTGGTGCGGAGGTGAAGAGGCAGTTGTGGTAGAAGGGAAAGCCTTATTAATCTTAATGCTGCCAAGTAGAGCACAAGGTGTAGCTAGGTCAGTGTTCTCCAACTTTGGGTCCCCAGATGTTTTTGGCCTACAACTCCCAGCATGGAGTTGTAGGCCAAAAACATCTGGGGACCCAAAGTTGGAGAACACTGAGCTAGGTGGTTCTGGAACTGGAGAAAGATGCCTTTTCCTTCAGATGAACATGGGACTGCTACACAGGCAGATAACCAGTCATATAATTTCGTGTCTTGGCCTACTAATCTCTCCTGGCTTCAAACCATATCGACTGCTAAGCAATGTACTGGTTAGGGGAGTCCGTCCCTCGTGGCTGAAGATGTTACTGCAGACTTCAACCACATGGAGGCATTAAAATTAATTAGTGCATTAAAAAAAACACAACTCTGACATACACACCCCTAGGGTCCCCTTAGTATGCATGCCAAATTTCAGGTATGTAGGTTTCATGGACTTGGTGCTATGGTGCTGACAGATAGATGGACAGACAGACATCGTCTTTTATTATTCTAAGAACATAAGTGCCATGCTGGACCAGACCAAGGGTCCATCTGGTCCAGCATTCTGTTCACACAGTGGCCAACCAGCCACTCACAGGAAACCCACAAGCGGGACATGGGTGCAGCAGCACCCTCCCGCCCATGTTCCCCAGCAACTGGTGTACGTAGGCATACTGCCTCTGATACTGGAGGCATCATATAGCCAATCAGGACTAGTAGCCATTGATAGCCTTCTCTTCCATGAATTTGTAGCCATTGATGGCCTATCACCCGCCATGTGCTGGCTGGCTTCAGTGCCGGTGTGTGTGCACTCACTTTTGGCGGGAGGAAAAACGCTCCCCCTTGGAGCAGCAGCAATTTTGGCAGCAGGAGGTCTTATGGAGAAAGACCTAGATAGGGACGCCATTCTCTCCCACCCTCCACCACTGCCTGCCGTGGCAGGCCCTCTAGTAAAGCAGTGTAGGGTGGACTAGTTGTTTTCCCGACATAGTTATCTTACCCTGAAGAAGGATGACTATTGCATATAGGGACTGTTATCATGTAATTAGCTCAGAAACCGGGCCTAGCACTAGCATCGCATTAGTAAAAATAACCAACCCTCACCTTTTTTTATTGTTTGGAAGCACCCTTAGTGGTCTGGATTGATTGGCACTGCAGTCTTCATGCACCATTTGATGGAAAAGATGCCTCTGGCCAATGCATCTGTCTGGAATAGAGGACATCAGTCCGCTGTAATTAAGAATTGCTCAGTTGACCCCCCCCCCAAGTCCTCCATCTTGCACGAATGAAAACGGTGAAAGGGAATGCGTAGTACGCGGCCTCCACTGGCAATAGTACAGTGCAAGGAAAGAGCCTGATGGCCGGTTCTCCTTCTCTCCCCCCATGATGGAGGAATTTGCCTGCCACATAGGGGTTTAGATTGGTGGAAGTGCAGGGGTGCAGAACCTTAGGGCCAGCCCCCCCAAATCCAGCCCACCTGGGGGGCCAATGTGCCCCCCCCCAGGCTCTCCAGATGCTCCCCCCCCCCCCCGATCGAAATGCCACTTCTAAGGCTTAGTGACTGGGTCGATATTTTGGCCAAGCCCCCTTTTTTGCTTTCAGCTCCACCCACCACTGCAATGCAGCCCTGGAGTGCTTCTCCAAAATGGGAATTTGGCCCTCTGGCTGAAAGAGGTTCTGCGCCCCACTCCGTGCTGTAGGCAGGAGGCCGTCTTCTCTGACCTTGCATTTCCCAAGTATCGAGAGGAGAGATAACGGGGGTGGATAGTCCGGGATAGATCGAAGTGTGGAGCCTCCTATGATCAGAGGCAGCATGCCTCTTCTGATCACCCGACGAGATGGGACATCAATGTTAAGCATCCCTAAAAACATCTGACTGGCCGCTCTTTGAACCAGATGGATCTTTTTGATACAGCAAGGCATTTCCTAGGAATGAGGTTGTTTGCATGTGCCTTGATGTCAAGTACATTTCTTGTCTTCTTCTGCCCAAGGCTACGCCTACCTCGTGTTTGAGTCCGAGAAATCTGTGCGCACTCTGCTCCAGAATTGCTCCCGTGACGTGCTGAGCCCCAGTGGCCTGAGCGAGTACTATTTCAAGATGTCCAGCCGCAGGATGCGGTGCAAGGAGGTGAGCAGACCCAGCCCTGCATGGCCCAAACAAACAAAAAACCAAATGCGTGGCTGACACTTGATTTCTTGCTTCGGCATCCTTGCCTTTGCCTTGAAGCACCGGCTGTGTGTGGTCTCTGTTGCTCCTGCTCACTTCTGTGTAGACTGCACTCGGGAAGGAGGGGTTGGCTTCCAGCTCATACAAAGGAGGATTGTTCCACAGGTTGTGTCGTTGTTGGCTGCAGACATGCAGCTTGTAGCTTGAGTGTGGAGAGAGACAGTGGTCCCTTATGAATGGTGCTGCTTCTCAAGCTCTCTAAACATGAGGGGTCAATGAAAAAGATGGACTTTCCAGCAGCAGTACTAGTCATGACTGGCCCAGGGTGATAGATGCTGGCAGAAGCTGCTTGTAAGCCTGTGTTGTCAGAATTGGGCCGCATTGATCTTTCCCAACAATAGGTCCTTGTGCGGGGGCGGCTGGATGAGCAGTGAATTCATGACCAGGGCAGCTTGTTGCTGGTTGGCTTCTGGCTCCCTGCCCAAGGACATTTCCTTGCATCTTAGCCAGGTTCGTCCCCTCCAACAATGAGGTAAAGATAACCAATTTGGCTTCACTTCACTTTTCTTTTCTTTTAAACCCAGAACAGTATCTAAAATGATCTCCTGTTTTGTTAATATAAAGACTTCCTAATTTCTCTCTCTGGTCCACCGGTAAGAGGAGCCAGTGTGTTTCATCCAGGGTGAAAAACACTTCTGAGAGCAGGTGGATTTTATATTTTCAAAAGTGGAGGATCCAACATGTTTCCCTTCCTGGCTCCCAGCTGCAGGTCCGTCCTTGTAACCGTGACCTCCAGGGCCAGAAATGAATGTCTGCAGACTCCTCTTTCCCTGTTCCATCTTGGGACTCTGAATATGCAGACAATGTGACTTCACCATGAAGTCACCTTCCCCCACCCCCAACCTGCTTTTAGAATATTTTGCCTGATGAAGAGATCTGGTGATCCTGAAAGCTTGCACATGTTTTGTGATTTTTTTGGTTGGCCCAATAAAGGTATTACAGTAATAAGGAATTTCGAATTTTGCTTATGGTCAATACAGCTACCTTGCTTAGCCAGGGGTATCTCTATATTTAACACCATTGCATAGAACTATCAGTCTTCTAAATAATCACCTCCTTTTAAAAGTTTCTAGTGCCTGTGGTCGCAGAGAGATGTCTGGATACACATTGACAATGTCCACTAAAGGGTCCAGTTAAGGAAAGCCTTATGTGGAGTTTCCAGCGGTTAAGTCAGGCCTGCACAGCAAACCTGGCCCCAACTTGAATTTGCGGCCTTTTTTGGCCAGGGCCACCCTCCTGTGTGCCCTGTAGACAAGGCTGCCATGAAGAGTGGGCTGCTGAGCCGGCTGCAGCTCCAGAAAAGAGGGTGCTTGGCTGTGACACCTGGCTCGAATGCTGTAGAGCAGGCAGGGGTTCTCAACCAGGGGGGCAATTCCCCCCGGGGGGGGATTTTAGGGGTTTGAGGGGGGTGGGAATTGGGACCACAGACTCAAACTGTTGGATTACTGATCTTTCTACAAATTACAATTCTACAGATTGTACATAATTTACAGGACATCACACCTTATTGTATGGCACAGATTAAGTCAGACAATCTTGGAAAGGGAGGAATGACATTCTGACATATTTTATTTTTTTATTTTATTATATTTATACCCCACCTTTTTCCTGTAAGGAACGCAATGTATGGGGAGAGGGGTGCACGGGGCAAAAAAAGGTTGAGAACCACTGCTGTAGAGCCAGTTCACTTGGCGGTCTTTAACTAGGGCCAATTCCCGAGCAAGGCACAAGCCAAAAGGTCTCAGGATCTCCTGTGACTGCAAAGAGGGTACTTAGGCACCCCTCTGCTTGCACATGCTTCAGCTGCTTTACTAAGCCACTGGAACTCAGTGAATTGCTTTACTTGTCCATCAGTCTACAGGGCAGAACCCAGGAGGGATTTAAGGAAAGCACATGGCCTCCTGCAACTTCTCCATTGCATTCCTCTTCTATTTTTTAAAAAAAATCTAAGTTACCCAAATGAAGGACGAGGGGTGGGGTGGGTGCTGCTAAGCGAGCCATCCCTGAGGATATGTCAGCACCACAAATCTAAGCCAGTTTAACTGTCCCTGCTTGCATGCTGTGATCAGATGGAATGCACAGTTTAGCTGATGTGGCCCTTGGGAGATCTATTTGTTTTATTGATATTTATTAGTAATACTTCTATCTTGTTTAAGATAATAAAATCCCTAAGCGGTTCGATTTGGTTGGGGCTGTGCACCCCTGGATTAGGGCTGAGTCTCGTGTCGTTGCGCCATTCCCCATCCCATCTCTTGCCTCTGCTGTAATCTGGGCAAATGTTGCATCACTTACTGGTTGCAGAATAGTTTCCATGGTGCAAGCATGTGTCTCTTGGCACAGAACAGTGGCTGCCAGTCCTGCCGCTCACAGGGCCTGTGTAACAAACATCTTCAGGACGGAAATGTGTTGGCTGAAATGAATGACAAAGAGAAGGTAGCCTCCTGTTAAAAGTGCATATTATTGAACTGGTATTCAGTAGGGAGCTTCGCCTGAATAGAAGGGGTGGGGGAAGCAAGAGGGGAACTGTTCTTTTTCCTTCAGCCATCTCCAGGACGAAAAGGGAGTGGCTTTAGCTTCTAGTACATGATATGTGATGGGGAGATACATTGGGAGCATATTACCCTGGAATATAAAAACAAAACAACAAAGATAGCTGTGCTGGTCCAGGAGAAGAAAAGCCACAGTTGAATAATGCCTTTATTAGGGACCAACTAAAATTCCACAGAAATGTGCAAGCTTTGGAGTTCTCCAGAACTCTTCCATCAGGCTAGGTGGTACAAAAAGCAGGGGATGGGGAAGGAACAGAAAAGTCTTTAAAAACAAAACAAAAACCCTTTTCCAAAAACAGAGGGACAGCTGGCCTACTTTCAGAAATGGAGATCAGCTGTTGCTTCTCTATCCCAGAATGCATTGCTAGCTGTAACTGATACCTGCAACACCTACCACTGACTAATTCATTCAGGCTGCAAACCTCCATTTTGAGACTGGGTCTATCTAAACTGGAGGACCTTATACGTGGCCAAATCTTTGGACTTTCAGCTTCTTCCCCCATCCCCTGCATTTTGTACCACCTAGCCTGATGAAGAGTTCTGGAGAACTCAAAAGCTTGCACAGTTTTGTGAAATGTTGGCTGATCTGAATAAAGGTATTGCCCAACTGTGAATAATACCCTGGAATAGCTGTTAACCTCTCACAGAGGGAATTGTACCAGTGGCTTAGTTGGTGTTCAAGTTATTCAGCCCCCATCCTGAGTGTCTGCCAGACAAAAAAAAAAAACCCACACAAATTTGCATATGCTGATGTACATATGCTCTAAAGTGTCTGTTCTTTAAAGGACCCTGTCTCCTAAGGACACCCCTATTTGTAAAAAGGGATGTATAGACAGGAGAGGAGGGCATTTGATTTCAGAAAAAACCTCTGGCAGAAAGATTTGCGGAGTGGGGGGGCAGCAGGAGGTGAAACACAGGTGAGCAAAAAGCCAGCTCATCCAGGGGGATTGAATGCAACAGAGATCGTCAGAGCACCTGTACCATTTTTTCAGCAAGTACCCATGGACAGCAGGGTGGTGGGGCAGACAGCCTCCCAGAGATTCGCAGCTCCAGACCTACTGGGCTGCCCCCTAACACTGCCTCTTGAGTGTCTCTGTGGTAGTTCAGGTTCCCTTCGCAAAAGGCCGATTACACAAAATACGGACCATCTGAATGTAACAGAAGCCAGTAACATGTTGGCTATCAACTGCTTGGAAGGTTACGACGATTGAGTTATAGTTGGAAGGCAGGCAGTTTTGAGTCCTGTATTTGAAGAAAGTGTTTTTAAGGGAGGGAGAAAGATGCAGTGGCTTGTGGATGACTTGAACAATGCAGGGCTTTCTTTGGGGTGGCTTCAGGTGCAGGTGATCCCGTGGGTCCTGGCAGATAGCAACTTTGTGCGCAGCCCAACTCAGAGGCTTGATCCTGGCAAAACAGTCTTCGTGGGAGCCCTTCATGGGATGTTGAATGCCGAGGCCTTAGCAGGGATCCTCAACGACCTGTTTGGCGGCGTGGTGTATGCAGGTATTGACACAGACAAGCACAAGTACCCTATCGGTAAGTGATGTCAATCAATGCCTTATCAATTCATTCTTTAGTGATATTGGGGTAGGGGTGGGATCTTTTTTAGTGCCTCGACATGACTGACTCCCTGGTCAAAAGAGTGTAAAGATCTAGCCTGAGAGGACTTGAATGGCTGGGTCCCCAATTTCCATCCAGTTCATTTATTTTTATTACAGGATTTATAAACCGCTCCACATTGAGAAATACTGGAGCAGTGTGCAATCAATTGAAACACAAAATACAAACGTATACAGTAAAAGCAGGTAGATCAGTAAATAGTGGCTGGGATTCACTCATCAGTCAGGAAATGCTTGCCTTAAAAGAAATGTCTGCAGCAAACACCGAAAACAATGTAGCATAGGTGCATCCCTGATCTCAGTTGGAAGGGCATTCCGTAGGGTGGGAGCCACCACACAAAAGGCCCGACTCCTGGTGGTTACCGGGTGAATCTCTGACCTGTGTGGGACCACCAACAGTTGCACTATTGGACTCTGGAGAGGATGACTGGGTGGCTTGTGTTCGCTTTGGCTGAACTGCTTCCCTCTGGCTAGGCTGTTTCTGACAAGGACTTAGTATGTTCGATGACTTGCTTTGGCTCCCTGCTCCCAAACCTTCATAATGAGGCAAGCCAGGGGTGCAGGACCTCAGGCCTGGGGTTCCCCACATGGTCATTCCCCCTTCCTGTGGTCCCACCTTTTCCCCAACCAGCAATTATTTAGTGGTGTCCTGGCTGTTGTGCAGATTTTCTCCCATTCTGAAAAGTTGAAATGCCTCTCCTAAGGCCTAGTTACTGGCAGGAAGAGATGGACGAATCTGTCGGTCCATGTTGCAATTTTTTTTACCCACAGTGTGGCGTAGTGGTTAGAGTGTTGGACTGGGACTCAGGAGATCCGGGTTCTAGTCCCCACTCGGCCATGAAACTCACTGGGTGACTTTGGGCCAGTCACTGACTCTCAGCCTAACCTACCTCACAGGGTTGTTGTGAGGATAAAATGGAGAGGAGGAGGATTATGTAAGCTGCCTTGGGTTCCTTGCAGGAAAAAAGACGGGGTATAAATAGAATAAATAAATAAATTCCCCCATTAAGCTGTGATGGTTATCTAGCCAAATGCTGCTCTGACTGTGTGCATGTCCGTCCGTCCCCCTGGTATGGCAGATCTTGCAATAAGTTAGGTGTGTGAAGACTCATAAGTTTTGTTATTGGCTGTGTGCAGATTGTTCCTTGGCCTGCATATTATACTGATGGGCTGGTTTGGTTTCAGGATCTGGCCGTGTCACCTTCAACAACCAGCGCAGCTATCTGAAAGCAGTGAGTGCCGCGTTTGTGGAGATCAAAACAACCAAGTTCACAAAAAAGGTATGAAATGAAAACGCCAGCTCTGTAGTGTGCTTATTGGCAGAGATACCAAAGCTAGGCAGCGCCGCAGTCGGTCCATAGAATCAGAGCTGAGACTCTTGGTGAGATGGTAATGCGTCCTGGAGTCCTCAACAAAAGGGCTAGAGCCTACCAGAACTGGACTGTAAATAAGAATTTAAGCTAGGAGGACTCGCCCACTCCTCCAACTACTCAGGCCAGCAAGGAGGGTAGGGAGTTGGAAAGTCATAGCAGGTATAAAAGTGTAAGGAGTCAGAGACTAGAGGTTCATTTAACCCAGGACTGTCTACTCTTGGTAAAGGTTGTCTTCCAACTCTAAGTCTGACCTGCAGATGTTAGGAATTGAGCATGGGACCTTCTCCAAGTGGATGCACTAGTACTAAGCTGTGACGCTCTCTGTAGGATCTAGCCTAAAGAAAACCCCTCTTCAGGTTTGCTGTTGAGTTTCTGCTTAAGCAGAGCAGTAGTGCAAGATATTTGAGGGAGTGCCTCTCCCTGTATACATCTGCCCGAGGATTAATATCTACCAAGGAAGTGTTCCTCTGTGTCCCACTGTTGGGAGCTGTACATTATGTAGAGGTGAGAGAGAGAGAGGGCCTTCTCAGCTGTAGCACCCCAGTTATGAAATGCCCTCCCCTTGGAGGCCAGGCTGGTGCCAACTCTGGCCATATTGGGGCGGGGGGGGGGCATGGGAACCTGCCTTATCCTGAGTCAGACCATTGTCTGTCTAACCCAGTATTGTCGACACTGACTGGCAGCGGCTCTCCGGGGTTTCAAGCAGGAGTTTTTCCAGCCCTACCTGGAGATGCTGGGGATTGAACCTGGGACCGTCTGCGTGCAAACCAGGTGTTCTACCTCTGAGCTACAGTATTCCCCTGTGTCGGCGACCTGGCTGTTTAACCAAGCTTTGGGGAGGGGGGGTCATTGACAGTAGCACGGTTTTGATCCCCTCCTGAAAATGCCTCCCTTTTTTTTTTTTTTTTGATATGTTTTATTAAGTTTTTCTAATCATACAACTAATATTGAACAAAACAAAAATACAACATACACATTGTGCACCCCCCACCTCTTGGGACCAAGTTATACCCCCCCCCCCCCAATACAGTAATACCTTGGATTGCTAGTAACTTGGTTTGAGAGCATTTTGCAAGACAAGCAAATTTTTAAATATTTAATTTTTTTTTACTTGATATACAAGCGACGTCTTGCAATACAAGTACTGTAGTACGGCTTAAATTAAAAATCCCTGTACAAATTTTTTTGGGGGGATTTCGTTTTGATATAAGAGTGTTTTGGATTGCAAGCACATTTCCGGAACGAATTATGCTCTCAATCCAAGGCATGACTCTCTCTCTCTCTCTCTCTCTATATATATATATATATATATATGAATGATATTATTCTATATTCCAAAAATGTATATCTTGACAAGGTTCCTCCCCTTCCCCAACACATAATCCAAAAATTTACCCCAAATGTTCACAAAAGTGTCTTTCTCCAATTGTCCTTTTTGGCACTTAATATTACAAGTTAATTTATCATTTAGCATGATATCCCATACCTCTTTATACCACTCAGTAATTGAAAATGCCTCCTGTGTAGCAATTAGGCTTTTTTAAAGCCCCCATTAGCACCAATGAAGATGTTTTTTGGGGGGAAAGGCCTAAATGCAGCACTGGTGGGGAGTCACAACAGGGCAAAGATCTCTGCTCAGCTGCTGATTTATTTCCCCCTGTCGCCTGGGCAGAGGGTGCAGAACCTGGGGAAGAAACTGGCGGGCCAGATGCTGAGTTTCTGCAGGCCGTATTTGGCCCATGGGCTGGAGGGTTCCTCACATGTGATTTATATGCTTTGTTCTAACTTGCACCCTACATTACATGTAGTGTAGTGGTTGGAGTGTTAGACCAGGACTTGGAAGATCCGGGTTCTCGTCCCCACTTGACCATGAAGCTCACTGGGTAACGTTGGGCCAGTCACTGACTCTCAGCCCAACCTCCCTCACAGGGTTGTTGTGAGGATAAAATGGAAAGGAGGAGGACCATGTTAAGCCACCTTGGGTTCCTTGCAAGAGGAAAAAAGGCAGGATATAAATGTAATAATAAGAAATAAAATTACATTAATTTAAAATGTAATGAGCATTTCTAAAAAAAAAAAAAGGGCGGGTGGGTGGGAATTCATTTTGACAGACGCAAGCCCAGGGGTTGGTTTGTTCCTTTGTTTGAAGTGCAAGGTTTGGGATTTTTTTTTTTACACTCTGGGTGAGGCACTCAAGACAGTGCATCCTGGCAGCATAGTTTAGTTGCTGCGTATCATAAAGTTGTGGTCCTGGTTCTAATGGCTGCGAGTCGGCGTTCCGTCTTGCGTCCTGAGGTTGAGGCACACACCGCTTTCTTCCCTTGTCAAACCTGCTGGGCATTCCGCCAGAATACAAAGCGCTCCAAAGGCAGGCGCTGTGCTGCAGAGGGTCAGCCTGGGGGAGTGTCCGCTTAAAGATTACACTGTTCACGCTCACTCTGTGCCAGTGTCATGTCACCCCTGAGTGCATGAATATTGCAGGATAGGGCAAAAAATAGCATGGGAGACTGCACCGAGCTGACCTACATGTTTCATGGAGAGGCACCCCCCTTTGCGGGGAGGTATTTACCTTATCCCAGACATTAACCCTTACTGTTCTCTTCTGGGAGAAAGGGCAGACTTCTCCAATGGAGGAAAACAGCAAAGGTGGTCCTACTGAAGCTCACCATAGCTGCCTTCTCCAAAATGTGTCCTTGGACTTGCTTCTGCGAGAACATGCTGAACTCTTTCAGCTTTGGCTTTCATTGTTGTTAGCTGCCTTGAGTTCTGTTTCCTGGTAGAAAGGCAGGGTATAAATACGTTGGCCTTTGTTTACTCTGTTTACTCCTATCTTAGCCCTGTGCCTTCCCTTCCCCGATAACACTGCAGTGTGTACTGCAGCCCATGCTGCGTCCATCTCTACCTTCCCTCTCCTCCTCCCCCAGGTCTTCCTTGTGTTACTTGGCTTTCATTTACTTCTCTCCTGGGCAGGTTCAGATTGATCCATACCTAGAAGATGCCATGTGTCAAGTGTGCAGGTCTCAACCAGGCCCCTTCTTCTGCAGAGACCAGGTAATGCTCTTGTTTCCCTGTGTTCATCCTTGTGAGCAAAAGGATACCTGTGTTCCTGCTGCAGAACATCACTAATCTTGGCAAGCCAGTAGAGCTTGCATAAGCATGCACCAGACTGATGCTTCCCGCCCGGTCTTTCTCTCTCTCTCTCTCTCTCTCTCTCTCTCCTCTCCTCTCTCCCTTTCCTTCTCTCTCTTCCTCCCGCCTAGGTCTGCTTCAAGTACTTCTGTCGCTCCTGCTGGCATTGGAAACATTCCATGGATATCTTGAATCACCACCGCCCACTGATGCGCAACCAGAAGAATAGAGACACCAGCTAGAGCAGTGGTGGGGGCACCAGAAGCTTCTGCAGTTTGCAGGGGGAAGCTCTTCTGTTTACCTGCCACAGGAAGAGAGTCCAGGGATGCTTGCCGGTGCCACACCCAGGCTGGGGGGGATGCCCGTCTGAAGGACTAACGGGGAATCTTGCCTTCACGTTGCACTTGCTGGTCTTTATTTGTTTCTGCACTTAATGCACAGTGAATTTTTGTCGGGGGGTTTGTTTGGGGGTTTTTGAGAGGGGAGGGCCCCTCAAACGATTCTGCAGTTCCCAGACTTTGGTTCCTTCTTGCTGACGAGAAGCATAAGGGGGCCATGTGTTGAGAAGGTATTTAATGCAGATGCCTTCGCCTCAGTTTCTTATTTATCAAGGGCCCTTTTTTACATTCCTTGCAATACTGATGGTAATAATGCAGGTCTCATTGGCTCCATTTTTTTGCAGTTGCCATACAGTGCCTTTCCATGCGTTTAACCCCCCCATCTGAACGGAATAAACTGAATGTTCAGCTGGTGTTTTTTACTGTAACAACAAGGAGACTTTGTTCTTCACTTAAACCAAATCATATTTCATATTTTACGCTCCAGGATTTTTACCAGTTCCTTTTTACACTCTTGAAATGGTTTTTAAGTCGTTTGAGACTAGATTTTTTTCTTTCCTGGCAGCTTTTAACATCATTGCAACTTGTGTCTGGGAGCTGTTAGTTTAAAAAAAAAAAAAAAAGTTTCCCAGTTGTGAATAGCAGTATTTGCAACCCAGAAAGATAGGATTTTTGGATTTTGAAACTGGACCGGATAAACGATCTTTGAGCTGCTGTATATAGTTTGTTGCACTTTAGTTGCACTTAAGGGGGCTTGATAAACGGTTTTTAATCACAAAGTCACAAGACTTCAGTTTTCTTTTTATAACTGAGCTGATTAAGGGGCTGCGCTTTGGTAGGGCAGGCAAAGGTTCCTAGGAGCCCTTTTCTGTTTGGAGGAGAGAGAAGTACCCTTAAGGGAGGTACTAAGGAGCAGCGCAGCCCACAGATTGTGCCGGGAGTTGAAGTTTTGATTTTGTTTTATTTTTTTTTCCCTCTATTGGAAGCTGTGTGCCAAAGAACCAGAGTCATAAGTTCTCCCTTCTTTCCTGCTGAGCTGATGTTGCATATTCCAGCTGCTCTTTGTGGGGTTTTGTGAAGCAGTATGTGAAGTCTCTACCTCATTGTAGTATATGCAGGCAAGACTGCACTCTCCTACAGATACGTGGAGTAAGCTGTGATGTAGTTCTTGGCACATAATAAACACGTTGCAGCAGATTGTCGTCACTTCTTTTTCTTTTAAGGGCGGTTCTGAAGTGTGTGTCTGGGGAGCTTCCCCAAGGGACTGCTGAATCTTGGGCCTGGTTCTCACATAACGCTAACCCATGGTTTATTTAACCCATAGTTTGTTGCCCTGCCCTGGGTTTGTCTGTCAATCAGTCAATCGAACAAACTGTGGTTTGTTCTCTCGATCCATGAGTTGTTTGCTTCCCTCCTCCTTCACCCATCTGTTGTATTTGCTGCAACAGACTAACAGGGCAGCCCCTCTGGAAGTTATGAAATGCTTGTATGGAATACAGGTAAACCGGCCTAGGTGGTCTTGTGAATGCACTGAGAGAAGTTGGAAATCCCCAGGCAAACCTGATAATAGCAGACACGAAAACGGCCATACACCAACAAAAAGGTTTCAGAGGGAGAGGCTCCAGCATGAACCTGCTGACTCGCAAGTCGTTAAGGAAATTTGACACCTTGGAACTTGGGATCGCGCCGGAGTGGCTAGCTCAGGACGGAACGTCCCTCTTTTTAAATGTGCACTTCTGCTGTTCATCTTCCTGTGCCTGCCTATCCATCACCAAGGTGGTTAGCTAGGAAGTGGGTCACATCCTTGCTGATGAGGTCTTGTATGACATTGCGATGCAAAGCCTAAATGGGCACCCCTTTTGCTAGTGCTTGGCCTTGCTTTGTGTCAATTTGTTCTCCATATACTTGAGGGGGTATATATAACCTATCCACTTAAATGATCTCATGTATCTGTTGAGGTGGATTCTGGTCAATTTAAGCTACAATACAGGTGTTCGTTTTTAAGGTGCAACAGAAGACACTACTTGCCGTGGTGGCAGTTATTACTGGTTGGCAAGAACAGAAACCCTTGGTTCTAGATGCTAGTGCTAGCAAGGGAGTGCCTTATCTCTGATCACTTATCAGAGATAAGAAAGGGATTTCCTTTCTAGCACTAGCAAGGGAAACCCCAGGCTGTGCAGAAGAAGCTTCTCATGCCTTCAGGACAAGGCTTACATTTGCCCATATTCTCCAGTATGGTGTGTAGTGGTTAGAGTGTTGGACTGGGACTCTGGAGATGCGGGCTGGAAAAGCAAAACGTGCAGAAGCACGAGGAGACGAGAGCCTTCACTGCCATCTCCCGCCTAGTTTAGTCAGGTGAGGAAAAAGTCTGAGCACTCGGGAAACGCCAAAGAGCTGTAGCGGTTACAGTGTTGGACTGGGACTCGGGAGATCCGGGTTCTAGTCCCCACTTGGCCATGAAGCGCACTGTGGGTGACTTTGGGCCAGTCACTGACTCTCAGCCTAACCTACCTCACAGGGTGGTTGTGAGGATAAAATGGAGAGGAGGAGGATCATGTAAGCTGCCTTGGGTTCCTCACAAGAGGAAAGAAGGCGGGATATAAATGTAAATAAATAAATACTCTCCAACTATTAACAGTGCAGGATATTTGCCTTTTCATCTGGTTATCCTAAACCAAATTTGGAGGACAAGCAACATCATTTAAAAAAAATTCTAGCAACACTTCTGATACTTAAATTGAACTAAAACAAGCATGTGTGTGCCAGTTTTCCTGCTGGCAACTCAACCCAAAGAGATTTCTGTGCGCTCATAACTCTTACGTTTTGTGTATCAGAAAATCTAGTGGAACTGCTGGGAAATTACTCCATTGGTTTTGGTAGCGCGTGCATGGTGCTGGGTTGCACAATTTTCACGGATATAACTTGGGGCTAGATTGCCTTTCCACTGAAAAACTAGACCTTCCATTCCAGAGAGGAACACTGATGCAGGAAACCTGAGAAACTTGGCATGGATCCCACTTTATCTAATTACCCAGTGGTGGGATTCCTATGGGATTTGGGACAAAGTCGAAACCAGACCAGCTCTAATCAATGGTTGCTAGAGCCCTTCAGCACTGCAGAGGCTTCACTTTTCCGTAATGAGCGAAGTGAGAATATTCCAGTATGTGTGCAGGAGGGGGGAGATCTAACTGGAGGTTTATTTATTTTATTTATTTATTTGCATTTATTAATTGCCCATCTGGCCAGCAACCGGCCACCCGGTTTGTGAAAGGTTGGCCTTTCACAAAGGTTCTATGGACTTTGAAGAAGCCCGAGTGCAAGGTGAAAGGGAGAAACGTGCTAAGCGAAAAGCACATCAAACAAATCCTTTACAGGACCATCTTCCATCTGATAACCTGTGTCCTCACTGTGGGAAGCTGTGTGGATCTAGAATTGGCCTCCACATCACTAGAGTCTACACACATTTTTTTTTTTCAATTTCCTCTTTTTATAATTTTCTTTTTGTAATTTTATCCTGGAAGACAATCTTACTCGGTCACGAGTGATTGCCTACACACAAGGAGAGGGGTGCCTTAATTTACTGGCCTCTCAAGGAAGCTAGCCTTTCTCTCTAAACTGACCCTATACCTTATTGTAAGCCTTTAAAACCCTGTACGACTCCGGTCCAGTATATCTCAAGGAGCGCCTCCAGCAACATCAAGTAGGCCGCTCAACAAGATCTGCCACGGATGGCCTCCCTGTCCCATCAGCCAGAGAAACCAGGCTGGTGGGGGCTAGGAGGAGGGCCTTTTCTGTGGCAGCCCCCAATTTATGGAACTCTCCCCAGTGACCTCCGCCATGCCCCCTCCTTGATTAGCTTCCGCCAGGCATTAAAAACGTGGCTTTTCAGGTGGGAATATGGGGTGAGTTAGGATTAAGTTTTTTACTGTTTTTAATAGTGTTGTATAGGTGTGTGTGTGTGCGTTTCCCCCCACCCTCTTGTGTTTTATTGGACTGTACATCGCTCAGAGTGGCCGGATGTCTGGCCAGATAGGCGATTCATAAATATAATAAATAAGCCAAAGTCCATTTCAGGTGCAATCCTATGCATGTTTAGACAGAAAAAAGTCCTACAGCTCCCAGCATGCTGGCTGGGTACTGCTGGGAGTTGTAGGACTTTTTTCTGTCTAAGCATGCATAGGATTGTACCCTAAACTGAAGTAATTGCATATTCTGCTTACTCCTGTTTCCATTTTTCCCTTCCTCTGTTTTTCCCCCGTGTCTATTTTAAATTGTATGTAAGCCCCTTGAGGTAGGAACTGTCATACTTGTTCTTTGTAAAGTGCCATGTACATAGATGGTGATTTAAGAATTTATAAATAATACAATACCACGCTCAACAGGAAGCAATAAAAATGAGTAGGGCCCGCCAGAAGGAAACTTAAAATGCCTCAGTGGTGCTTTTCTTTGTCAGGTTGTTGGTGCTGCAACTGCGTTCTGGTACAAATCAAGTCTGAAGGAACATGAGAAGATTACACAGAACACCGGACTCCAGTGATTTGGCTAGAGGTGTTGAATGTCTCTCACCCCAAGGGCCGAATTCTGTTCGGGGGGGGGGGCTGCATTGCACTGGGTAGGCAGAGCTGAAGGCAAGAGGGGCAGGGCCAAAAATACCAGCATATTTTAGCTTCAAGCTTTTTGTGCCAATAAGTCTTCAGAAAGGCATTTCTGACTTTCAGAATGGGGAAATGGTCAGTAGTGAGGGGAAAGGGGGTGAAGCTGGGGATGGGGCGTGGCCCTTGGACAACCCCAGACTTGGCCCTTGGACAACCCCAGACTTGGCCCTTGGACAACCCCAGACTTGGCCCTGAGGTTCTGTGCCCTTGCATTTGACTTCTCAAAAACAAAAGCTGCCAAGCCTAGAGAAAAGGGCTAGTAGGAAGTGACCCAGACCACCTTTTAAAAAGCTATGCATAGCACAGCATAGCAACCAGCGTCTTTGCTAGCCCATGCTCCCTTTTAAAGGCCTGAATTTTTGAGCGTGGAGCAGATCAGTGCACTCTCCCTTCGGAAGGGCATCTGGTTTCCTTCTGAAGAATGTATGAATAATGAACGAAGCACAGCAGCGCTCCCGTGGTAATGAAACCTGAGTTTTCAGAATCCCTGTGGGGCGGGCCTGCAGGTGGACCCCTGCAAAGGAAACCAGATGTTACCTGCCCAGGTGGGAAAGGCATACTCCCATTTCCTGGCGATGGTTATTCAATCTCCTGGAGAAGGTGCAGCCCGGCCTCCATCATTGGGGTGAGGACAGCTTCATTCTGTACCGCACTTTGTTCTCTTCCCATCTCCGCTATTTTGTGCTTCCAGGTGTAAGACACTGTGTGTCCAGGGCTGGGCCATGGCATTTTGCTGTCTTGGATGAAGTAAAATCCTGCCCCGTGTCGTCGTAAGCGGAGTATTGCAACAGCAGTGCATTAAAACAAAGTCTTGTGGTTGATAAGACACTTCGGTTGCGATAAGACTTCGGTTTTTGCTCTAATTGCCTAACGCAGCTACTTTTCTGGAGACAGCACGTGAAAAGATAACTTGACCAGGATAAGTTCAAAATCCATATTGGCGTAATACCTTTATCAGACCAACCAAAAGGTGGCCAAAAATGTGCGAGCATTCGAGATCTCCAGATCCCTTCATTGGACAAGAAGTTACAAAAAGCAGCTTGGAGGGTTGGGGCTGGGATGTGATGGGGGAGGAGGGGGGAAACCCCTTGATGGTGAAGTCAGTGTTTGCACGTTCGGAGTCTCGGGATGAAGGGCTTTGCGTGTAGAAATTCCCAGGTTCAATCCTCAGCATCTTGAGTTAGGGCTGGGAAAGAACCCTCAATGAAACCCCGGAGAGCTCCTGCCAACCAGTGTATTGCTGTCCTTGTGCTGTGGGCCACTTTTGGCCCACGTCGTCATCATTAGTGTGGCATAATGGTTAGAGTGTTGGACTGGGACTCGGGAGATCCAGGCTCTGCTCCCCACTCAGCCATGAAGCTCACTGGGTGACTTTGGACTGGTAACCGACCCTCAGCCTAACCTACCTCACAGGCTTGTTGTGAGGATAAAATGGAGAGGAGGAAGAGGAAGATTATGTAGGCCACCTTGGGTTCCTTGCAGGAAAAAAGGTGGGATATAAATTTAATATTTACACTATTGAGTTAAATGGACCTGATTCAGTATGAGGCACCTTCCTATGTTCCCATTAAAAAAAAAACCACTAACGTATTCTCTGTTTTTAGCAGAGGCTTGTGCAGGGGTCATGGCATCTGAAGCATGACTGTCTCCCAACGGGTGGAGGTTAGGACCCAGCGGTGCTGCCTGTCTCTTCCTCCACTAGGTCACTTTTGTCTTCTGTGGGATGCCCTAGTGGCAGCACTCTTGTGAGGCATGCACAGAGCGTACCAGCCTCTCCTACCAGCCACCAACAGGTACCTGCAGGAGAAATGGGACAAAGCGAGTTACCAGGAGCACCGCAGAAAGGTACACATATAAGCTACAAAGGGGGGTAACATTGGGGTGCCTCATTACAGGCAGCATATTGTACTACCAATGCAAGCAGCGTGGAGTGAGAAGCAGGTAAAGACTTCAGCTTGTGATCCATCAGAACATCTGACTCTCAGAAAGGACTACAGGTGAGATGAATCATGCGTAATTATTATGGCTGTTGCCTACCTGAAGAATCGGAGTCGATTAATCATGCGAGTCAATTGATTAATGAATATATACAGTACATCCAAGATTTCTTAGCTGTCTCAGATAGGATGGCCAATTATGTAACACTGAGTTCAGTGGGGCCACCAATTTGGACGGCTTTAAAAAGGGATTGGACAAATTCATGGAGGAGAAGGCTATCACCGGGTACTGGTCCTGATGGCTGTATGCTACCTACAGTATCGGAGGCAGTGTGCCTATGTACACCAGTTGCTGGGGAACATGGGCAGGAGGGTGCAGTTGCACTCATGTCCTGCTTGTGGGTTTCCCGTGGGCAGCTGGTTGCTGCTGTGTGAACAGCATGCTGGACTAGATGGACCCTTGGCCTTATCCAGCAGGGCTCTTCTTATGTTCTTACTCCCAGGTAAGTGGATATAGGTTTGCAGTCGAAATGTTGCGGCCCTAATCAGTAGATGTTCTTCCACCCAAGTCTTCCTTTAGAAAGTTCGGAGTGGTTCAATAAGGTTCCCAGCGGTCTCCTATTCCGGCACTGAATAGATCTAGACCTGCTTAGCTTCAACAATACAACAGCATCTAGTGTTCCCAGGTCCTTTACAAGCATTGACACTTTCTGTATCCATGTTGGCAGACTCCAACACTGCTGGGACCTTCTGACTTCAGTGCTCCTTTTTCTTTCCTTTTTGCCATTTTACGTGGCCATATGGTCCAGTATTAGTCATGGTTGCAGTCTCCCTCTGACTCCCACCTATGGCTGCTTTACTGGATGATATCCCAGCATGAGTCATCCCATGGTTTTTGTTGCTTATCGCTGTGGGGGTGGTGGGCTGTCAGAGCATGATTTGTGCTGCCAATGCATGATGTGATGTGTGCTGGCTGGAAGAAGCGTGATGTGAAGGCCTTCAGTTGTGTTGGCCCCAGTCCATTATGTCAATCGGAAGATTTAGAGTTAGACTCACCGTATATTGCAGGGGTGTCAAGCTTCTTTCAGCCCGAGGGCCGTATTCACTTTCAGAAAAGCTCTTGGGGACTGCATTCCAGTGGTGGGCGGGGCTGAAGGCAAAGGGGGCAGGGCCAAAATGTCAACGATACCAAAAATACCAGCATATTTTAGCTTAGACCTCTTACAGCCAGGAATCATGCCCTAGGAGAGACATTTCAAACTTTTAGGATGGGGTGGGGGGAGAGAATGTGCAAAAGCCAGGAAACCACAAAGCGATCGGGGCAAAGGAGGTGAGGCCCAGGGAAGAGGGGATGGGAAGAGGGTTGGATTTGGGACCCCAAGCTGGCCGGATTTAATTAGGTTCAGTACCTCTGAATATAGGAGGACTTCTCAAGTAGGGTGAGAATAAGGGTGCGATCCTGTTCATGTTTAGACAGACGAAAGTCCTACAACTACAGACGAAAGTCCTACAACTCCCGGCATTCCCCAGCCAGCCAAGCTGGCTAGGGAATGCCGGGAGTTGTAGGACTTTCATCTGTTTAAACATGCACAGGATCGCACCCTAAGTTGTATACAGCCAGTGTGGCATAGTGGTGAGAGTGTTGGACTGGGACTCTGGAGATCCGGGTTCTAGTCCCCGCTCAGCCATGAAACTCACTGGGTGACTTTGGGCCAGTCACTGCCTCTCAGCCTCATCTACCTCACAGGGTTGTTGTGAGGATAAAATGGAGGGGGGGAGGAGGAGGAGGAAGAAAGCTGCCTTGGGTTCCTTGCAGGAAAAAAGGCAGGGTATAAATATAATAATAAATAAAATAAATAAATAAATAAATACACACAGAAAAACACAGGAATGCCACAAGATAAGGTGTTCCAACTGGAGTTGGCAGGAGTTGCAGTGCCAGGGCACCAAGTTGGCAAGACTGAGCTTAGAAGGGCCAATGGTCTGTCTTGGCATAAGGCAGCTTCCCATGGTCCTCTCTTTGAGTCTGATGGTTGCTATAGATCCAGGTATCCTGATCAAATAAATAATTGTGGCTGTGCTCTTGTGAGCCATGTCAACAGTCTCACGATGGCTGAATTGACCAGTCAAAGACATGAAAGTATCAACATTCATTCAGATGATATGAAGGTCGGGGACCGGTTCTTTTTACTTCCTTGTTCGTTGATCTCTCTCCTCCTCACAGGTGGAGCTAGCTGTCCCTGTTGTGAACACTACAGCCTTGCCAACACCTTTCCATCTACAGGTGAACTTGAAGAAAATACAGGTAGCGTTAATTGTACTGGGTTGGAAGCTCAGGGGGATCTAATTTATGCAGTCCGGTTTCAGACGTTAACATGCAAGTGCAGATACCTTGAGATAACACACACACACCCTTAGGTACGCAGGCTAGTAATTCCAGGGTCTACCAACCATCACCCTTGGTGTATCAAACACAAATCCTTGTGTTGCTCTGTAGCAATCTTATCCAACTTGGTGCCCACCAGAGATTTTGGACTGCAACTCCCCATCAGCCCCAGTAAGCATGGTCAATGGTCAGACAATAAATACGGCCTACCGTACAGGGTGGTTCCCCGGACCTGGGCTTCTCTTCTGCCTTCCCTAGGGCTTAAATAGCCCTAGGGAAGACTGGTGAAGGGCTTTCCCAACAGACTTCTCAGGCCGGTGATGGTCGTTTCTTATGCGAGAGGGAGAAAAACGTCCCCATGTCCACTTTCTTCACACCAGGCATAATTCTGTACACTCATTCATAATTTGAAGGTGTCCTCTACTTGAAGAGGTGTCCAGTCCAAGTCTGGTTTAAAGTCAAAGAACCGAAAGGCGGGAGAGCAGGCCGGGGCCTTGACATGACATTGCCCATCCGCAGTTAGCCCACCTGGACAGGCACTCGGATCACCTGCTCAGTCTTCTCCTCCGCTATGGAGATGTATCATTGTTTAAATTGTAGTTGTTATTTCTAGATTTGCAGCTATACATGTAAATGTGTCTATGGAACTGTTAATGCAGATTGGGGTCCTCTTTTGTGGTGTTATGTAAATTGCCACCCTGTACAGAAGCCCTTTCTAGCTGGGGTAATTGTGATGAATGAAGACACATTAATGGAGGGCTTTCTCCACTTGGTCAGGAACCTTACTTTCCAAGGCACAGGGAGAGCCCTGAGGGTGGTAGGGTAGCCTTCCCCAATCTGGCGTCCTCCGGATATGCTGGATTACAACTCCCATCATCTGCAGCCAACATGGCCGTGTTGGCTGGGGATGATGAGGGTTGTAGCTCAACATGTTGGAGTTGAAAGAAAAATAGTAATCTGTGTGTAGTAGCACGTGGCTTTCCACACACGGCAGCAGAGATTTTCTCCAAACCATGCAGCAGTGTTCAGCTCACCCAGTTGCCAATTAATCCAGGACTCAGGAACCACTCTGTAGATACAAGCAGGTCTATTCTACCTGTTTACTTACTTATTCAAAATAATCACTACAGAGTATGCATTCCATAGACACAGTCCATGTGGAGAGTAAAAAGCATAGCAAGCAAAGTCCAGTGCTATATACATCCAGAAAGGATAAGTCCAGTAGAGAGAAGAAGTAGTCCTCCAGACTGAGATGAACCAGTACCTATAACAAGGCTGCTGTCTGACCAGCACACACACACACGTCACCAGCAATAGATCACATGACAAACTGGTTCACACACTTCTTGAGAACTTCCAAGAATAGCTAAGGTAAACACAGCAAAACCTAGACAGTACACATCCTGCCTAGCAAGGCCAGATAGCAGTCCATCTGTACACCAACACAACATATTTAGCAGGGACCAGGTTGGGGAAACCGAGTGCAGAGTCACTGTTTTGGTCTGCAATGCCGGATAGCTGAAGGTATGCATGCTATTATGTAATTTTTGGGGTGCTTGCAGCGTTTTAGACTGCGTGCTGCACCCCAGAACTGAATGCACTTTCTGGGCTTGCAATGGTTGCACAGCCCTAATAAATGGACTTTTATGGCATTCAGTACCGTACCATCACCCTTTTATGATGACCGCATAACCTATTTTGTGCGCTTCAGCTGCAAAGAGAGCGACAAGCGGTTTGGGACCGGGATAATCTCCTACACTGTGCCAAGCTGTGGGGAATCAAGCAGTCCCAGGGGCGTGTGGACAATTGGAACTTCTACTCTACGCACAGGTCTGTAAGCAGGAGGGGGATGAAATAGCAATTGGGGTTTGGGGGTAAGATGAGCAGCAATTCCAGAGTGCTCCAAGTTCCATTCTGGTAGTGGTAGGGAAAAGAATGCCAGAGGACACCAGTTTGGCATCCATGGAGTTTAAAGCTGTTTCTAGTTAGCCTTTTTAAAAACCTGATTGCTGCTGGGGAGGAGCACTTTTTCGAGGGGGGGGACAGCAACACTGGGGAGTGGAGAGTTATCGCTCTGCTCCCCATCGGCGACACTCCCCTCCAGAATTGCCCCCTGTGCTGTAATTAGGCTTTTTTAAAGCCTTTGTTAGAACCAATGGAGGCATTTCAAAAGCCTAAATGCAGCGCTGGTGGTGAAGCAGGGAAAATCTCTTATCTCTGCAGAGATAGGAGATAAGAGATTTTCGGCTGGGAAAATCTCTTGTCTTCGATCAGCTGCTGATCAGAGATAAGAAATGTTCATCTGGGGGGGGAAGAGGGGAGGGGGACTGGGGGAAAGCTGGCAAGCCGGATGGGGATTCCTGGCGGGCCGTATTCGGCCCACGACTGGAGGTTCCCCATCCCTGCACTAAAGGGGACAGGCTGGAGGAAGAAGCCATCCAAATTCAGATCATTTTGGATTCAAGGCTGAATGGCTATGAGTCAAAGAGGGTCAGGGCTCAGTACGAGAAACCTGGAGCTAGCAGAAGGGGTTTGAAGAAGGAACTGCCCCCCTGTGACCCACTGTCACCCATACAGCTTGAACTGGGAGAAGCGCCAACGAGATCATGCACGCATCTGCTTGGAGAACCAACAGCTGGTGAGGCGCCTGGAAGGCAGGAAGTCGGAACTTGCCCAGGAGCATTGGCAGCAGAACTGGGACAAGCAGCAGCTCCTCCGTAGCAGCATTGCCCGCCACCCCCGTGGCACAGGGAGCTGCCAGGTGACAGGGCCTGAATCTGAATCTGGGCCATGGTGGAGGAGGGTGAGGGGTGGGGAGTCGAGGAGACCCCAGGGACAATCACCCCTTATTAACACACCCTAGTCCAACCTTCTTCAACCTGTTGCGGGCCAGAGGTTTTTGACTATAACTCCCATGAGCCCCAGCCAGCATGGTCAATAGTCAGGGGCTGATGGGAGTTGCAGTCCAATACATCTGGAGGGCACCAGGTTGGGAGAGCCTGCTCTAGCCTTTAAAAATGTTTCTGAATAATGGGGAAAATCCAGCCTTTATATATTAAATAAAATGTCTCCAGTCCACTTTTTACGTTGTGGGGAGTAGTGTGGTTACCTGTGACGCCATCCTGTGTCTCTGGAGGGGTGCAGAAACCACACTGGAGAGGAGCAGGATCCTATGAGAAGAACAATCCCTTTATCAGAGGGCAAATAATGGGGGGGGGCAGCATTCTTTCCATATAATTCTGTCCCTCCCGTTTGGTTTCTGCATGCCTACATCTACCCATTCCAAAGAATAATTAGGTTTTCCTCTTCATGCTCTGGGCTCTGCAAAGAAAGATGCATGGACATGCACCCTGAGTGGGCTTCAGAATCAAAATTGATTGTTGAATTGGCAGTCAGCCTTTACAAGATGACAAAATCAAATCTAAAATGCACAATATTACAACAACGATAAAACAGTAATGAAAGGGGATGGGGGGGGGGAACCGACCCTATAATTCACAGGATCACTATACCTTGCCATTGTCATAGTGACATGAAACAGTATTCATTTCCAATAGAGCAGCTCTGAGTTTAGTTGCCTGCCAGCCAAGCAAACACTGCCCTTTCTCACCAATCAGATATTTGATTTTCTTTGGAGGCGGTGAAAACTTCAGTCTGCTTATAAAAAAAACACAGCCAATCGTTTTTGTCTGATCTGCATGGCCCAGAGGTGTCTGACTACTGGCTTTGCGTTTCCCAGGCAAGGAAGGGGAGACGGAGACGGACAGAGGGTCGCAACATCCCCACTTCAGCATTTGCAGGGAGCCCCGACGCATCCCCCAGCAGAACCCAGGCACCTCGCAGCAGCAAGAAGAACAGCATGACGGACAAGAGGTTTTGGGGAAGCGGAAGTGAGTCCACCCAGGAAGGGGAAGGATCAGCCACTGCCTCTTTGCCATTCCCTTTGAGAAAAAGGGATGTGCTCCAGCCATGTGGGGTCTTGGCCCAGCGGCCAAGCAAAGGGGCTTTAGGATTGGCCAAGGTTGCACTTGGAGGCTTCTCTCCCAGGGATGCTGATGGCTCCTTGGTCAGGCCAGACTTGCCAGGAGGAGATTCTCTTGAAAAGCCCCGAGCAGACATAGCGATGGCTACGGTCCAACCTCACGCCTCTTCACGCTTGAGGGAGAACCTCGCGGGACTTGGAAAAGAAGGGCTTGTTCGCACGACACGGGAACCGCAAGTCCCCTGTGGTTCCCGTGTCGTGTGCACGCCGACCAGGGGTGCCCCCATGGGACAGCTGCGCGTGGGACGCCCGCAAAGTGACCACGGTCGGTAGAGGGGTAAGCCCCTACCGTGTGTGGTCACCGTGCCGTCTAAACAGCGGGCGGCCATCCCGCGGGGTCCCCACAGAGACGGCAGCCCAGAGCGGCCAGAGCCGCCGCTGCTCCAGCCTGTAGGGGCAAACGGCCCCTCTGGGCATCCCGGGGCCCTGCCCCCTAGTGCCGGGAGGCCCGCACTGCGGTGCGGGGACTACGGGGTCGGCCCACGCATACGGGGCGCCGGTCGTATGCGGCGCCCCTCCGGACCCCATGGGCGGCCCCGTGGTTCCTCCCCCGCCGTCAGCCTGGGTCATGTGAACCAGCCCGAAGCCTGAGCTCTCGTCGGCTAAGACCACTCAACCTTGCTGCGGAAAGACTGAGAGGGCCCCCAAGTTTGACAGGCAAACCATCCAGTGGACTTCAGTGTCCGTCAAGTCCCGTAAGCCATCTCCTAGGAAATCTCCAGAGCCCCCAGAGGGGGGTTACGGCGACAGCCATCTCTCGCTTCCCCGTGTGTGAATTACTAAGCAGTCTCCTCCGCAAAGTCTGACAAGAGCTTCCAATACTTGGCCAGGGCATGTGAAAGTAGCCCTAGCCCCTAGCCCAGTGGTAGAGCCGAGCGCCTGCATTGCATGCAGAGGGTCCCGGGTTCAGTCCTCACTCAGCATCTCCAGTTAAAAAGACCAGTGAGCAGGTGATGGGAAGGAAGGACCCTTTTCTGCCAGAAACCCTGGAGAGCTGCTGCCAGTCATAGACAAGACCTTTAGGGCACAATCCTATGGAAAAGAAGTCCTACAACTCCCAGAATTCCCCAGCCACTATGGCTGGCTGGGGAGTTCTGGGAGTTGTAGGACTTTTTACGTCTTAACATGCATAGGATTTCACACGTAATGGCTTTTAATAATATCGAAATCCTCTTTTAATTGGCTTTTGGCTGCTTTATGCTTTTACCTAGGTTTTTGAAATTTTCAGTGGCTTCATTGCCGTGTATTTAGGGCTCTTGTTTTTTTTTTATACTGTTGCTTCGTTTTTATTGTTTCAATGGAAGGTGGTTTTATTCTGTTTTAAACTTAGGATTTTTTATATTATGTTTTACTGTGTTGTGTTTTATGGTTTTATTTTTTGTCTTGTGAACCACCCAGAGAGCTTGGTGGAATAGAAATGTAAGAAAGAAAGAAAAAAGAAAGAACAAAACTTTGGCTGTTTTGTCAGTTGCAGCCTTGTGTGGAGAGGGTAGAACCTAACCTCAGTTACTCATACACTGGTTACATCCAGACTAGGTTATTACAATGCACTGTACGTGGGGAGCTTCAATTAGTTCAAAATGCAGCCACCAGGATGCTAGTAGGGACATGATGATCGGCACATATTACATCAACCCTACAGCAGTTACACTGGCTACTAATTTGATTCTGGGCTCAATTTAAAGTGGTTGTGTTAATATTTTCAGCAGCCTATGACCCATTTTTTCTAACAGTCTAAGCTCTACCTGCACCCGTATCAGCCTCCCGGGGCTCTGCTCTCTGGCCCATCACTAATATAAGTTGGATTGGTTGGTACAGGAATCCGGGGCATTCTCTGTAGTGGCTCCAGAGCCGTGGAACTGCCTTCCCAAGGAGCTCAGCAGAGCCTCCTCTCCTCTCTTGCAGTCTTTAGATGTGGAGTACATTAATACCTTGGATTGCAAGTAACTTGGTTTGAGAGCATTTTGCAAGACAAGCAAATTTTAAAATATTTATTTGAAAAAAATTGACTTGATATACAAGCGATGTCTTGCAATACAAGTACTTTAGTACGGCTTAAATTAAAAATCTCTGTACAAATTTTTTGGGGGGAATTTCGTTTTGATATACAAGTGTTTTGGATTACAAGCACCAAGCACGTTTCCGGAACGAATTATGCTCTCAATCCAAGGTATGACTGTACAGACTTTTACATTTGATATTATGTTGGTTTTTACATTTTACTGCTGCACTTAATCTACAGGCTTCTGGTGATTTGTGATTTTTTTTTTGGTGGGGGGTTATTTTTTAATTTGTTGTAAGCCATCTTGGAAGAATTGTATTTGTAAAGGCAGCATATATATAATTGAACAAATGAATAAATAAAATGTATGATTGTTTACACTTCGTGTTTGAATACTTATGCTATTTTGTTTAATTCACAGCACAATCCTATACATGTATACACATTACCTGGGAAATAAGTCCCTCTGAATTCAGTGGAGCTTGAAAGAATGATTTAATAATAATAAAGTAAATAATATAATATAAATCCAGTGAGAAATAACCCGGGGGGAGAGAGTAGGGAGCAATTTCAAGCACTTCAGCGAAAGGGAGATGCTAACGCAATTCTATTTCACGTTTTTATGTTGATTCTTATGACTTCCGCCACCCTTACCCCGCCTGTGGAGAATTCAAACAAGGAGCCGGAAGTGAAGGCTATGTGGAGCGCTTTTGTTTTTCACCTATCTCTTTGTTCGGCACAGGGGAGGCTTGCCTGCTGCGCTTTTTGCCCCCGCCCTCTCGCTGCTGCCGTCGCACCCGCTCTTCCTGTACATTCCCCCTCCACACTGCTAGGCGGCGCTGTGAGAGACGCGACGTCGTTTCGTTCCCATGCCGTTCTAGCTCGTATCGCTTTATAGCTCCCTTCCCGGCATCCTTTGCTCTCTCTTCTACCGGTCGCCGCCGACATGGTGAGTGTGAGGGCGACGGAATCCGGAGCCATCCGCAGCCCGGGGTGCGTCGGGAAGGAAATGGCGGGTTGTCTCGACACCGGCGAAGGGGGCTGTCGCTGGGCCCGTCGGTAGTACAGGGCCCATGTCCCCATCCCTTGGTTCTTCAGGCCGAACCCTACTGAGGGGGAGGAAGGTTCCTATTTCTTACTGTGTAGAGATGGCTGCACTAAGCTAAGGCTCTTGGGCCGGGACTAGGCCGACCAGGCCCCGCAAGACTTGCATGTGTGAGTAGGCCGTGAGATCCAGGATTCCTGAGTGGGAGAGTGGGGCCCACCGCGGCGGCGGCCACCACCTCTGCCTGCCGTTCGTAGGCCTCTGCATGCTAGCGTTGGGAGAGGAGGAGAAGGAAACATTGGGAAGGACCGGACATTAAGCCTGCCGCCTCTTTTCTTGACAGGTTTTCTGCTCCTTCAGTAGCTGCAGGACAGGGGAGAAATCCAACAGATGAAGCTTTCCCCTGGACAGATGGGGTGGTGGTGGTGGTGGAAGTGTAGCGCTGCATCTGCATATCAGGGAAAACTTCAGCTAGAGCAGGGATAGGCAACGTGGTGTCCTTCAGCAGTTTTGGACTACAACTCCCATAAGCCTGAGCCAGCATGACTAATTGCAGTCCATAATATCTGGAGGGTACCACGTTGCCTACCCCTTGTGTTTATGACTCGGGTATTGAAGGTACAGGACAAAAGTGACAGCTGCAGTGTTTAATAGTGTCATAACTAGGGTGTGTTCTCTCCCCCTTTTCCCATATTGGTAGCCTGTGTTTTTTTAAAGTTGCAGAAAAGTAGCTCATCTTGGCTATTTTTTTCTGTGCCTCCAAGGTTGGGTCGCCATTTCATTTGGATGTAACCTACTGGGACTTTAAATTGACAGGGACATTCTTAAACCTACCCTGAGATGCCCTTTCTGCAGAACCTATGTGTGGAATAGTGGTGGTCTTATTTTAGTGGCTTGGCCTTGGTTAGTGTAGGTTGGGAATTCCTGAAGTGGTTCCCTATGTTTAGAGCAGGGGTGGGGAACAGGTACTCTCCAGTTGTTGTTGGACTACAACTCCCATTGTCCCTGACCACTGGCCACGCTGGCTGAGGCTGGAGTTGGAGCCCAATAACATCTGGAGGACCACTGGTTCTCCACCTCCGTTTAGAAGCATCTTTCTCATCTTTGTCAAACCATGACCAGTTCAGACATTCCTTCCTGACTCCAAAACACTGTGTGTTCTTTCTCCTGATCTGCTTTAGTGATAGCATGCAATTCCCCACATGCTGGATCAGATACTACAAGATGAAAGTGTGTAAAACGAATAGTGATATTTTCTCTTATCGGTCATATAAATTCACCTGACCCAGAGTAAACAACTGGAGGTGATGCCTACAGGAATTAACACTAATAGTGTATGTGCATTGTGCTGTGCGTGCAACCTGTGTCATGGAAACACTTTTCCTTATATTTAAGTAGCCAATAACTATTACTAAGTGCTGTTGTACAAATGCCTGACAAGAATTGACAGGATTAACAACTAAACATCATTAGTTGTGAATAATAATGCCTTAAGGGATTGTACAAGGATTGTTCTGCTGATGCCACCTTTCTTGAAGTCTGCTAAGTCTAGGCCGCATATAGTTGCCAACTTGTTTCTATTCCTGCTTATCTCCAGCGCATCATATTTTGGACTCGTAAGTCTGTGTTTTGTGTATATAGTAGGACAGTTGTGAGGGAATCTTCCTCGGGGTTCTTCTATCGTCTTCCCAGAAAATAACCGGTTTAAGATTCGAAATCACTTGCAAAATTAAAAGTGCTTTAGTAATTCTGTGGCACCTTGCTGATCTACTTTTCCTCCCCTTTGAACTGTCTAGGGACGTGTGCGCACAAAGACTGTGAAAAAGGCCGCCCGGGTCATAATTGAAAAATACTATACTCGCCTTGGGAATGACTTCCACACAAACAAGCGAGTGTGTGAGGAGATCTCCATCATCCCTAGCAAGAAGTTGCGCAACAAGGTTGCTGGGTAGGTTGTCTGGTTCTGACCTGCTAACACATTCTAGCGACTTCACAGAAAACGTACAGCCAACTGTTCTGAGAAACTTCCCGCTGAGCTGTGATCTCTCCTTTCTTCAGAACCTGCTTCGAAAGTGATTTTGGCCTTGTTTGTGGCCTGGTCATTGATAGTGCAGGAAGATAATTCTTGACAGCATTTCCCGTGTTTGGAGGGTCAATTCTAGTCCTACTAAACCCTGAGCTTTTCAGACACGCCTACAGGTGGAAACTTAGAGCAGAGATGGCAGAGCTTGAGTGGGTCTGCACTTAGCTGCCCAGTTTGACACTTGCAAAGTTATGGTTGAGCATTGTTAGATCAGTTCTATGTTTATCAAAGCCTTTTCTTATGTGTGTCTTAACATTTCTTAATGGGGCTAGAGAAAAATCACAATCAAGCATACTCGGACACTCTCTTTCTGTAGGTATGTTACCATCTGATGAAACGCATCCAAAGAGGGCCAGTCAGAGGCATCTCCATCAAACTACAGGAAGAGGAAAGAGAAAGAAGGGATAACTATGTCCCTGAGGTAAGTTTTGCAAGCTTGGCTGGGTTTCTTGTGATGTGCGGATTCTCCACTCTAATCAGGAAGTTGGGGGTTCCTTTAATTTCTTGCAAGTTTTGAGATACTGCATACATATTTTTTTGGAACAAAAGCATATTTTGGCCTAGTTTTCTGTTGCATGCCAAGTATCTCCTCCAAGAGGTACAGCCATTTTAGCAAAAGGGGACTGTGCAGACTAGCCTGGCTGCTGGCTCATCTCGTGTAATTGAACTTTTTCTGCCCAACAAACTGGGATACTTAAACTGCTGCTGTGAATTACCTTACAGTGTGGACTTGGGAATGGTGTGTTGGACTTGGACAAGGACACATTGTATGGTCCTGAGCTACTTGCTCATTCCTTAGCCACATATAACCATCCCAGGACTGTTGCAATAAATGAACAGGACAAAGATTCTAAACCAGTTCACACAAAAAAAAGTTTTTATATATTACACAGTCACTTCTGAGCATAGTGCTGAAACATGACTAGGGGTGCCTGAAATGGGTAAGAAAGTAGCAGTGGAAATTTGGGTCTGAAATCTGACCTGGATGGGTGGGTAAGTCTTGTTCTATCCATTGGTCCTTGACAATTGGATCTAATTAGGAAGGCTGTCTGTAAAGCATGGAAGTTTACGTTTTGGTGCTCAGAAGCTTTTTCCATTAGCAAGGGATGCTGTACAGGTTCACTCTAGCACAGCCTTCCCCAACCTGGTGCCCTCCAGATGTGTTCGACTGCAACTCCCCATTATTCTCAATGGCCATGATGGCTGGGAATCATGCACATCTGGAGGGTACCAGGTTGGGGAAGGCTGCTGTAGCATCTGAAGGAACCTAGCATAACAGGAACTAACCTGTTCCTCCTCCAAACCTGCATTCGAAAGTGATTGTGGCCTTTTCCCTGTGGCCTGGTCATTGATAGTGCAGGTAGAGAATTCCTGAAAGCATTTCCCGTGTTTGGGGGGGCTTGTCATCCTCTCCAAACCCTGAGCATTTCAGACACTCCATTTTTTGTGCTTAGTGCAACAGTGTGGTATTTTGTGCCTGAGATTATTCTAGGAAACCGTAGTCACCACTGATAAGATGTTAAGAAATATTTCCCCCCCCTTAATATAAGGGGCACTTTGGTTGTACTGTTTTTCACCCGTGTGGTCACAAGACATTTATTCCTGATTTTCAGAAATATAGAAAACTGTCTGCTAATCAGATGTAATGTGTCAAAACAGCTTGTGTATACAGGCCTTTCTGTGTAAAACACACCACTCCCTTTCTGATAATTTTTCTGTTCTGATTGCTTTTAGTCAATGTCTTTGATTACCTATAGCTAAATTCTTGAATAAGGCTCCTAGCAGGCTAAGACTACCATTTCACTTTTGTTTGAGCACTGGCCATGTGACTGCAGCATGGTGTGGCATACAGCTTAAGCTACAAAGGAGAAAAGGGCTACTTTCTCTATTGCTCTGGCATTAGTGCTTCTAGAAACAAGATGTAAGGGCCTTCTGTTCTTTAGCGACTTGTCTTCAGTGCTTTAAAACAGCACAGTTCAGCGGTCCTATTGAGAATAGCCAACACAAGTGCTTTGGTTGCCCCGATCTTGTTAAAAATGTGGCATGGTGAAGGTTAATGAGATGTGGTATGGTTCTGGCTAGAATGACAAGAACCAAGAAATTGTAATTGTAATTTCAGAATTAATCAAGATGCAGAGCACTTGCTGCATGCTTAAAATTTTGCTTCTGATGGATTGTCCACCTAATTAAGATACAATACACTACTGGTATGATTTTGAGGACATAGGGAGAGAAAAAATTTGAGGGGACTCTGATATGTATTTCCTACCCAGTAGTAGTAGTAAAGTTTATTTTTGTGCAACCAAAGCCATTACAAAAGCAATAAAATCAGATAAAATACCTTAAAAGAAACATTTGACCAACATTCCAGCAAATAAAACTATTTGTCTAAAACATTTGGTTTATCATCACTGCCAATCTTCCTTCTTAAAATTGACGCTCGAAAAGCACAACAGGCCACCTTTTCAGAGATATAAGGAGAACTATCCCCTAATAAAAAATAATCAGATACCCAACAGATCTATTGGATGAAAGATCTAGGTCTATAAACAGGGCTGCTCTTAAGGGCTTATAAATTGGGCAATCAAGTAAGTAGTGAGGCTGGTCTTCAGGCACATTGGATCCACATGGGCAGACTCTCTTCAAGAGGGATCCGACGATAACATCCTTCAAGTAGTTTGCTTCTGTGTTCTGAGGACTGCTGTTCTTGTGTAAATAATGTGGCACGCTGGCTCCTGCCTGATTTGGCATTTAATTTGAGTTTATGCATGTGTGTTTTTCCTGATGCTTCGGATTGGAAGCAGTTTTTGGAAAACATGAACTTAAGCCGTTAACATTTTGAGCAGTCTCCATGGAAGACTCCTTGTGTGTGCTTCAGAGACCCAGAATCTGGTTATTTAATGGAGCAGAGGCCTGGCCACCAATGAACTTGGATGTCAAAAGCTATTTGGGCTTGCTGAATGTATTTATTTATTTATTTATTTATTTGTTATATTTATATCCCGCCTTTTTTTCCCAAATGTAGATACTATTTGTTTTTAACCTTTCAATTTCACCTGGTGAAGAATACCTTCCTAGCCATTTTACTCAGACCTGTTTGTGTGTGACAACCAAGTGCTCTAATCTCTGTGCCCTGCCTAGTCTCATCTAGCCCCTGGAGCTCGGTGTTGGTAGGCTTTTGTGAGGAAGGTGGGCCGTTTCGCTCCTGGACATTTTCCTTTCTCCTTAAATGTGAGTGGTTGCTCCTGCCACTGTCTGCAGCTGAAAAGCGTCAGTGCAACCTGGGCCAGTGAAGAGTGCCCCAAATCTTCAGCTAGTGTGCCTAGTCTGGTATTGGTGCCTTAAGCTGTTACAACCTCTATTCGAGTCACTTTACAGTTACTAAATGATAACTATACATAGTTCAAGAACAAAATTTTAGCATACAAGTTCACAGTACTAAAATGTGTCCGCTCTCCATTAGCAGGTTAGTTTAACAGATGACAGGCACCAGAATGAAAATGAACAGTAAAAACGTGAGGATTGTCCAGACCCCATTAAGGATTCCAGAGGAATCCTTCCTAGCGTATGCAGGAAAGAACTCCCAGCATAACATTCTTAGACTGATGCATGTATAGGTGATCTTCAAATCACTTGGACAGTGTTTTGCACAGTTGCATTTGCACACTATTTGGGGCGCTGCTCTTCCTCCCGTCCATTTTTTTACCTGTTTCTTAAAACCAGGTAGACTGACTTCAGGCAGACTGCAAAGCCAGTGTCTGGCATAATGTACGCATCACACAAGTGCTGTACTGTATTCAGACATGTATTGCGTTCATAGTTTGTGGATCACCATTTCACCCAAATCAATCTCTGCCTCTTTCCCCATCAGGTCTCTGCCCTGGATCAGGAGATAATTGAAGTGGACCCCGATACTAAGGAAATGTTAAGCTACTGGTGAGTGGGGGAATTGATATGACTGCTCTTCTACAGCAGAGCTAGCTGCTTCTTGAGAATATCTGTCTCTGTTTTGTGCAGGGTTGCAATGATTTAAATCAGAATGATTTAAATCAATTATGAAATCATTGATTAAATCATCAATATTTATTTTTTCTATTTTTTGCCAAAAAAAATCATGATTTTTTGCAACCCTGTTGTGTAGGTAGTCTAGTAACTGATCATACTGGTAATGTTAAAAAAAATAAAATGAGGAAAGTGTTTTTTTATAATTTGGTGTTTTAACTATTACATGTAGGCTATTTGTACATGTGGTTGCCTGAAACTTTGAAATTAATTTTCCAAAAAAATTTTGGGGGGGAAATTGATTAAATTAAAAAAAATCATTGATTTAAAGTAAAAATCATGATTTTTTGCAACCCTGGTTTTGTGTCCTGCAGGTTTTATTTGTAACAATAGCAACACTGCATGGCAGCAGTGTTGAAAGTAGGCTTGGAGGCAGTTGTCCTGCATACTGTAGTGTTTGATAGATCATGGAATCTCAGTTAGCTAAGCCAATGCTGCTTGGGAGATCGCTAGTATGTGCTCCACAAATGCAAATGGTGATCATTTAATGAATCAGTTGGCCTTTACACCCTTACAAGTTGAATTTGAAAGACTGGGGTGGTTTGATGCAGATAGTTTAGCCTGGATGAGGGAATACCTCAGGGCTATTGCACTGGGGTTGCTTGGTGTCTTTGCTAAGTGTTTTTATTCTGCGTTTCTCCTAGGACTTCGGTGGCCTGTCCAACCTGCAGGTCACTCAGCCTACAGTTGGGATGAACTTCAAAACCCCAGAGGCGCCATCTGAAGCCATTTCCGTACTTGTCACTTTTACAATAATATAG